>CM067067.1:35271699-35374199 GCA_033980235.1 Diadema setosum
AATAGGCTGCCAACGTACCTACGTGTCAACCTGTCCAAAAAGACCATTGGTCATGCTGTACGTTAGTGGTTGCCATAGTCACACAAGTTTGACTGCATCTCACATTCTTCCTCTTCGAATTATGATAAATCATCTTCCAATCTCAACATATGAATGCAAAATGTAATACAATGTATTCAAGAAATGATTCATTCATCTCAATACATGTCAATACATTGAGAACTTCAAGCAAAGTCAAATCATTTAAATGTTAATAAAAATGAAAAGATGCCTAAAAGAAGAGGCTAAAAGCACCATGTCTACGGAAAATGTGCAGCAAATACTGAACAATAATCTGATCTTCAACTTGTCAGAATTCCCTCCTCGCACATGATAATACTTTTTTAAAGTCCATGTGGAAATCTTGGATGACTCTTGAAGCTTGCCTGTCCAACGCATCTCAAACTATCCAGACTGGCATTTTAATGTTCCTGGTGAGAAGTGCCAGCAGAAAATGTCACAGCTGTAAGTGGGTAAGCATCCTTGATCCAAACATATCAAAGAAATGAGCAAAGTCCCTGATGCCAGCCTCATTCTGCACGGGGTGGAATGTCATGATGACTGCTGTGGAGTCCAGTGCTAATCTGTGCCGCAGTTCCAACTTGAACTCTATTGCCATGTCCGGCTGCGATGGTCCTTTTGCTAGCTCCGCCGAGATGCGCCGTTCTCGGGAGATCTCGTCGACGGGGGCATCTCCCCACGCCTTCTCCAACTGGAGCTTTCGTCTCAGTCTTCTCCTCCCAACCCAGACGGCATGATGAGACTTGCACCACACCTGCCTCCTAAAGATACTCCCATCGGCGTCCTCACCCAGGGAATCCGAGATGGGCGGAGATGTCAATCCTTCTGTGGATGTGAAGCTGGTGTTTTCAGCAGATGACATGGAGACATCATTTTGGTCTTTGTCATCAAGAGGAGCCTCGACCTTCAGTCTCTTACGCAAAGGCTCTTCCTCTTCACTGTCATGCAAGTCCTTGACCAGTCCGCTGTCTTCCATGGCCCCCTCGCCAGCCTCACAAGTTCCAAGGGCGTGGTTGTAGTCTCGCTTCGAACCAGAGCAAGGGCTGCTGCTGCTTTCTCCTGGCATGCCCGCATCACCACAGCCCTTCTCTGCACCTCCACTCTCTACTAAGAGCACATTGGTCAGCAGCTGCATCAGGAAATTTTCAACCTCCTGGCACCACGCCCGTTTCATTGCCCCCTCGTCTGAATGCGTTTTGACAAACTTGTCGGTCAGTAACTTCACCTTCATTGGGAATGCAACTGCAGGAGACTTTCCACTGGAACTCTCTTTTTTCTTCGATGCGGTATTCACTTCCTCCACCAGACTTAGCAGACCCCACTTAGGGACCTTGCCAGTCTGGGCGTCGGCCACCTGCTTCCGATAGCGCAGGGATATGCAGGCCAGGTTTGCAGCACGGAGCTCCTCCCGCAGTCTGGACCCCGTCTTGTCGTTGACGTTCATGGCAACGTTGTGGCTGAGTTCCAGGGGATCCTGGATGTTGACTGGGCTCACCTTGAACTCCTGGGGTGAGTCCACTGGACCCCCCTCACCAGGATCCTTCAGGAACTGTGTCAGGGGAACCGTCTTGCCAGAGACGGGGCACAGGACGCTGGTGGTGAAGTCACACTTGGTGTAGAAGCTGAAGAAACCTTTCATCAAGGATTCTGAGTGTCAGAGCCCCAACAGAAGAAAAATGAAAAGAAAGTCAGGGCATGATCGATTTCACAATAAAAGAAAGTAAAAATTTACAGCATCACTTTGGAGTTTCTCCTTTCATCATCTGTCCCATGAAACATTGCACATAGGGCACAAAAATCTTTTCATAATATATTCCATGAGACGATAGTCCTTGAATAATTGAAGTGAAATACATACACAGAAAATGTTTTACAGAAGACTACTTAAACCAAAGCAACAAATTGCATCAATATGTCTGACTAAAATCTAACATTAGAAAGGACGTTACAGGTTAAATGTCAATTATTTGATCAATCTACTATCGACTGCTAAACCACAACCACCAGACATTATGCAAAGAGCATCACACAGAACCAAGGAAACCCATCTATAATCTGCAGTCTTCATTCAAAACATATATCACATATAGACGTAGATCTGGTGTTATCAAGAAAAGAAAAAGAAATACAAATTCATGCTCTCATTTTGTTGATTCTCTTGTGAGTAATCTAGCTTTCACTGCTTTAAGATGTAAGCCATCAGGTAAAGTTCCTCTGAAGCTAGAGATCTTAACTTCACTTTGCTTGGTCTTCCACAGGAGTATAAACATACATGATTCAGAGCAAAACACAAGTCCTTATCAAGCCTTAATATCAAATTTCACTCCCCGCTGACCTGACACACATATCCAGCATGAGGGATTAATTCATACGGACAAACAAACTGGCACTCACCGGCATCTTCAGTGTTATCACTCTGACCAATCTTAGTAGCATCAGTTACGAACGAACAATCCCATCCATCAATATTCACAGCATCTGCTGGTCCTTAGAGAGACAAATGTAAGAGGAGAACAATTCCTCTGTCAAAATGGGGGAGTGACACACAAATACAAGACTGTTATCGTTTCGTTTGTTCCAAATATTCTGGGGCATTGTGTCGTAGCATGCAATTACATTTATACAGTTATACAATGAGTGCAGCCATTTACACAACAACTGATATGTAAACAGTTGATTGGTTGCCGCATCATTGCTGCCATGGTAACCCAGTTCAATCAGCTTTGGATGACCTTTTACATTATATTCGCTATTTTTGACCATATTTTAAATGAATGATTGCTATTTTGATAGTACAGTATGGACATCTACATGTATATTTTGATGATAACTCTTGGTAAGTATATGAGAGAGGAACTTTCTGTAGAAAAAAACAACAACAGAAAAATAAGCCCAAAATAGCTTTCTGTAGAAACACAGCTTGACTACTTTAGGTGCATTTGTTATTTCAAGTCATGTGCCCTCAATCTTAGTGGCACCATTATGTCTGTACGGAGTGAAAAGTGAGGATAACTTTCATGCACCGTCGAAAATGGCAAATTGGGATGTGCAGTGACCCATAACAAATCGCATTTAGATGGATGGGAAGAAATGTCTGCTGCCCTCACCTGTCTGCGCTCTGAGCTGGTGGACAGTGGGCAAGATCGGTGGCTGGGTGTTCTGCAGGTAGTGGACAACCATGAGGGTCAAGGCGTAGTTGGTCAGCAGAGGGCCTGGACCCTGATTCCCGGCCAGCTGGCGCTGACGGGCCCAGAGGCGGATCCCAAAAGTGAGAGAAGCCACCCTGGGATCCAGGGAAGAGTAGAAGTGGAGGAGCTCTGTGTTTCGCAGGGCCAGTCTGGGAAGAAAGATTTATGGCACAAATTAAATACACCAGTGATACACAGACCCCAAAGACACAAGTACAGACATAATTGTGCAAAGAGCACCTACTTTTCACAAATTAGAACTTTATTAGTTTATATGGTACGAGTGTTTTTTTTTTCCCTTTTTGCATGATACCAGACAGAATATTGACAAAGCAAAATGTGTTCTGCTTCCCACATGATCCACACTTTGTGCAAGAGGAAGGATAAATGTGTGGCGCTCCGACAAAATGAGTCATAAGTCGCACGGGGAGTTTTCCCGTAATGAGCCGAAAATGAAGGGGAAGCACTACTCGGGTCGAATTTGTTTTATGACGGATTTTGATTCCTTTATGTTTTATCTGTTTGTACAGAAAATTTCAGCGTGTGAAAATGAGTACAAGTGTCCCAAATCACCGTTTTTCTGAGACATTTTTTTTCGGTTACAGTTTTTTTGGAACGCTCGCCTTTGCGTTGCGTTTCGCACCTATTGTTCTTGCCAGATCGAGACTCCGCCTCCGTTGCTAGGGTGTATGCTAATGAGGCATTGCTCTTGACCCCTTTGAAGACAAAACAAAGCATGGTGCGCGCGGCGGCGTCGGCGGCCAAGCGGCGAGTGCTATAGAATTACGCAATAATAGTGAGCTGACCAAGGCTATTGATTGCATGACCAGCGAGTTTCGTTTGATACATGCACTCCATTTCAATGAGTGGTGATTGACATGACGCACAAATCGCACTGAAAAAAATAATTCCAACGAACGATCACGCAAAATTTATACTTTATCTATGAGCTAATACAATGATCACATATCGAACTCGAAACCGTTTTTATGCGTGTGTGTACTTTTACAACGGTTATTAATTGGCCTCATTAATGAATTTGTTCAAATAATCATAACTTTCGTTCCCTGGTATGTGACTTGCTGTTTAAAGTTCATCTCTGGAGATATAGTAGGGCCTAAGTTGTCAATTATTCTCGTTTTTATAAAGTCGACAATTTGTGTGATAATTCGCCAAATGTATGTAATGCGTACTATTATTTCCCTGGTTAATGAAACGTATTGCCTTATTACTTATGATGGTTTGGGCCGTGACGGCATGGAGAGAAATCGGAAGACAAACATTATTAATGCCCAGATAGCTCATGTTCCCTTTGGAGGATATTCTGACTCTAGTCATCTGTGTATTTTTTTAGAAGTAGGACCTATTTGAGAAAGGGACAGAAAGCTGTGTCGCTACTCAAAAGTGTGCTTCTTCATTTTGTTTTGTTCTTTAATCAGAATGTTTGTAATGATAGCTGTTTGCCGTGTATTGCGTGTAGCTGACATGGTGAGAGGTCAAGTCTGCAAAGAATTGGGTTGGCTAACAGCTTTGCCAAGTAGCAGCGCTAATTGCCCATTGAATTGCGTATTCTGAGGAATTTCGAATGAAAGAACTCGGACGGCAATGTTCACGCATTGTATCCGAGTAAACCCCGCATCAACGAAGCCTTAAACAATGAAAGGTAAACTTCCTGCTATCAAGGGGTGGATAATCACGCAACCAGTATTCTTTCTTCGCCATTGATAGCAGAATCAATGACGGAATGGAGCAACAGTGTTGGAGGATCGGCATTATGTCTGCTAATTTGTAAAGGAATTTTTCAGTCTCCTTTTGTGTTCAGAACCACAGTCAGTGACGCTAACTTACTCTATCTCCTACAAGCTATCGTTACCATCTTAAAACGTGAATTTTATGAAAGGCTAAAAGTGATCACGGAATCAGTTCTTCCGCGTGACACATGCAGGCTTTTATAATAGCATACCAAGCTTAAATCGTTTACCTGTATAGAAAGGGCGGGGATACACACTTATCGCAATCATCCGGATTTGAGAGTGATACACTCTACTACTTTTCTTCATCTTTCCCCCGACAAAGACCATGGTAATTCAAAACAAACAAACAAACAACCAGTTGATTTATATCAGAACGTAGAGATTTTTTTTTGTGTGTTTCATGTATGTATAGGTCATCTCTTGATGTATAGTAGGCATTTGTTGTCTTTTTTACAGCGTTTCCTAATAAATGCCTATAACGAAAACCGAACAAAACTTCTATCAAGGAGGGAATATCACATAGTTTGCAGAAATCAGACATGTAAATAAGGCAATCATATACATCCGCACGGCCGATTGTAATCTCTTACTTTGATTATCAAACATGATCGCCTGCATTTACGTGCTTTTTTCTAATTTCTTGAACTTTGCCTCATTTTTTCTCTTTTTTTTTAACAATTGCTCGAAACATTTAAAAATCGTAACACAGTCTGCTATTCCACAACATAATATTCCATTTGATTTGTCACTTATTGTTGGTCGGGTGACGCCAAATGTTGGAATCTCGAGCGATGATACACGGCATTTTGTTTGTTGGTTTTCGTCTCATCGCTCAAAAGGATTTTGACTACGATTACAAGACATAACTGATGGTTTACAGAAGTGATCATCAATTCAGTAAGGATTAGTCAAGTCATGAATTCACTTTACCCATCATGACTGTCTAATCGAACTACGACATTGTTTGGGTAACCGCGCCTTTTTATTCTCATAGTTCAAACTAATTCTTGACATAATAAAAACAAATAATTCTTTATTAAATTTCTCAAAATACTCAATAGACGGCCTAAGTCAAAACTTTCTACAAAGATTGCCTATACGGCAATCTTTACTAGCCTAAACAAGTTTTCTAGAGCTATCAGTTCCCCCTATGACAATGACTTCGATCGCGTTTTGAACTTGTATCGAACTACTTTCAAAACAGCTATTACCTTTGTAGTTCGATTAATAAACCAGTCTTTTGAATTCATAACCAACATTCGTAATCGTAACAATACAGTAACATAGTACTGCATGTCAATAAAAGTTGGAAAATGTAAATGCTATAATAGTAGCGCAAAAAAAAAAAATGAGTAACGATTATCTTCATACATTCTAATTCCTAGTGATGTCGCTACGAAAATGACACATGGTTTGGTTCAAGCAAATAAAAGTAAAAAGGAATGGGATATACTTCTAATGATAGTACCACGCCGTACAATGCATTTCACTGTATTTTGTAACATTTGGTTACGTTTCTGTGCGCTTTACGTATACGGAAAATAAAAGGCAGATTGGTGCTATTAACATGCTAACACGCAACGCATTCAAAATGTTTTTTGAAATACACTGTATACAATATAATGTTTTAGTATACGGTTTGAAACTTTGCGAGTCCTTTATGAAATTATGAGCAGGGTTATTACATTATCAAGCAAAAATTAAAGTATTTAGGGATTCGGATTTGCGCAGGAGACTAACAGTGCTATGTATGGCGATCGTTCGCAACAGAGACAATCCTCTTCAATAGATATACAATGTAATTCTGTTTTCATGAATTGAAAGAGAAACGAAAAGAAGTCAACTTTTTAACTTCATTTAGCTTTCTCACCAATTGAACTTGATTTGATCTGCCATGCATGATATCGCTGTGTGCTCTATTAATTATATTAAATCATTTAATCGGCGTGCTTGTTTTTTATGCAGAATATCACAGGTAAGTTTAATTCATTGAAGCTCATAATGTTTGTACATATGGCGTGTTCGTTGTTTTCTATTTTCATTTTTATAATATATCACGTGTCCATTATCTGATTCTGACCACGAAAATATGGCGACTGTTTAAATGCAGAGCATGTACTGGAAAACTGTAATGTCTCCTGCCAGTATAGACAAACTAATTTCTAGTCTATCCCCGCTTAAAATTGAAATGAAATTGAACAAAAAACAAAAAACAAAACGAAGTTCGACTTTCAGTAGATTTCAACCGTTTTGTATAGTGCCTGATTCATGTAATGGACACAATTCTGTAGCACATAAGCAATCACACAACTTTCGTGAATAGATGTGTCTTAATGATTGCATCTCATGGAAGAAAACTCGTCTCCTTGCCTGAATTTTAGCTTCTTCCTGTTCAAGCTCGCGTGAAAGAAATAGTTGAACATCAATCGCAATCATTAAGAGAGGCACATCCTTAGAAATAAGCACAGGAGTACTGAGACACACTACGAAATAAAAACGGGCCTTTTATCGCTATTGACAACGCATGACATTGAAATGCTTTTTTTTTTCCCTTGGGGGAGGGGGGGGTAATACAATTAATTATTCTGAAGGTTCGTTAATTACACAATGAAATATGGTTTGCTATTAGCTTAGGTTCGTTAACAAGAAAATTAAATGCGGTTCCTTTCCGGCAGTTCCTTTACCCGAAAGTAATCAAGCAATCATTTTTTTTTTTCTGATAAGGTTTGTGAATACAAAACGAAGTGAAGAAGGCCTAAGTATTAATTCCAAATATTTTTCAGTATTATTATTTATGATCCACTTCTCAAACGCAGAAAGATTGTAACTGCTCATGTGATGTAAAAAAAAAATAATAATTCCGCTTAAGCTACAAGTTATTTTTTTATATGCTATGCTATTAGAAAAGTGACTGAGAATCATTGTAAACCCAACGTGAAGCTGTCAAGCCTACATCAACCTTTGCTTCTGATACGTATAATATGTGCAGCATTGGCAAGCGTGATAAGCGATAATTACTGTGCACGCAACGCCTATAAAGGAAATGTGCCTTTAATATGGCGGGAATTCATAATGTTACGGCTGTATACAGCTGCAGCAGAAAAGACGCGAAAGCAGTTTTTGATGCTCTGCAACATAACGACCATGTGCGTAATTTGAGGGTACACGCAAAGAACACGATCTCAAAAGACGACTATCGTCAATCAACTTCATTGACTTTTTCTACCGATGCTGTCTTTTGAACCCCCGCCTAGAATAGGTTCTCAGGTTCTATTTAATAGGTATTGGTACTTGCTAAACGCATCCTCTTTAGTTTCCATTGACAACAACATGGGAGGAGAATGGAAGCGATCAACGCCCTCGCTAAAAGACGCTTCTCGTAAGACGCATTGCGTGCCTTCTTTTCTTTCTACTGTTTCCTATTGTTTGTGAGTTAAAAATTGCGGCAAACCACAACGCAGCCGACACACAACGCGTACCGACTCATTCATGCGGCGGCAGCGGCACGGACACAAACGCGCCGAAGTTTACATTCGGGCTGCCGTATTGGTCAGAATCGTTAATGATAGACCTGTCCTGCGATTGGTTGATTATCTTACATACCCAAGCTATCGCCTTATACGGTAGTGCGTGCGATGGAGCGTAAACGCCGTCGCTAAGCAGGACAGTTGTATTGTTTCGTCCCGTGAAAGAAACAGGTTGTGAGCATGAACATAGCCTGAACTTTGAGAGCGATTTTCTCCGTTATTTAGAAAATCAACTGACATAACAAACGTGGTTAATATTCGTTTTTATGATCTATAGGGATGTCGAAATGAGTTGTATTACATATCAGTGTAAAGCTTAGAGTCTGTAGAATTCACTTATAGGCATAACTACGATTTCATTTTTTGCGACTTTTGACTCATTCCGACGGAGCGCCACACAAATATAGATTTTTTTTTTCTCCATTCACTGATTGTTGTATGGAGGCAACCTCATATCAGAATGCAATTTGACATGATGGATTCACTTAAAACTGACATCTTGATGCACAAGAGCACAAAGACATCTAACTTCATTTTTTTATTCTTATTTTTATTTTTTTTTTGCGATGGGAACTCCTGGTATAATGCACCACACACATATTGTGAAATCTTCACTTGGACATACTATATTTGGAGTGAATCAATCAGCTCTCCCTATAGCCAGAAGACACCTTGAATCAAGTGTCTGCTTAATTCCACAAACTGTCTTCCACACAAATGCTACATCAGTGTAGAAACATTTGTTGTTGTTGTTGTTGTGATATAATGAAAGGTGCAAAATGTGGGCTGCTGGCTTTGGTATCTTCTACTCTCTCTTTTAAGTAAACCTTATTGACATAAGCTACTCAAGGTGATGGGGAAAGTGGTCTGTCAACAATTACAAAGAACAACCACTTCATAACTTATTATACTCCAATTTTGTGCACATATCCCTAAAAAATGAAAATCCTGGTTCACTGTACTGCTCATCCATGGACAAAATAATTGTGTGTCCCTTTTGCAACCCTGAAACTTAGATTTCTTCCATAAGCTGGTATGTGGTAGAGGTAAGTAATTAAGAACTTTCCTCAGAACAATAAAACTGGAAACTTCTTTATGACAGAAGGGGAAACAATACTACAGATTTCCAAAGAATGTTATTTTCAGTAAAAATTCTTGAGTGACATGGGGTTAGTTTACCATATGTTTTCTTCAAAACTGAGGTGTATTACCATAAGATTTCATATACGATGTTGGGAGACATTATTCTTCAACCATGCAAAATTTCATTACCTTTGCAAAAGGGTATTATATACAACCTTTGAACTTGAGCTATCCCTTGTGACCCAATTGTAAATATGCAGAAAAAAAATGGCTACCAAGCAATGTTAAGATTATAGTAAAGGAAGGGTTGTCTGGGAGAACAGTTCTAATGCTGAAGAGGCTACACTGGGCAAATAATGCCATGACGTGTCCATCGTTACCTGTTGTCCATGGACAAGTCACAGAGTAGCCCGGATTCCTTGTGCCTGAACTTGATGACTGGGCGGCGGCTGCTGGGGATGGCTCGCACATGTTGGCAGCTCGGCACACACTCCTTCAGGAGGCGACACAGCACCTCGAGGGCAGCATTGCCGGACAGATCCTCAGGGCGGGTATCATCAGAGGGGCCTGGTTGTTCCGCTGCAGATTGATCCTGAAAGACAGTACAACATGTAACTTCTTGAGATAGCTTGATGTCCAACTGAAAATTTCATTTGAACAGCAAATTAAGACTTTCTTAAAGTTTTTAGGAATAGTGTACACATATTGCCATTTTAGAGGCATAAATATGACACTTGAACATTCCTACAGGAGTTCTATATTCTGCATTTATCCACTGGAGCATCGGAGAAATGTGGCATCTCTTTGTACTTTCTACCGACACTTCTTCTTGAGACCGTCCGTTGAGCTGTCTGGAATCCTTCCCCCATTGGTCTCCAATGTTCGATTGACACGCTCTTCTGCAACTGCTCACCCCTACAGAGCTACTGTACCAAAGTCGAACACGTATCTCCATCAGTCTTCTTACATACCAAGGACGACTCGGCTGTGGAACTCACTTCCCACCAACATATTTCCTCTAGCTCCAAATATGGACAGATTTAAGAATTGTGTTAATTCGTATTTAATCAGTTTGTTGTAAGAAATGATTTTTGTTATTTTGTATATGCATACAGTGAACAAGTTATTTTGATTATGGTTTACAATTTTTTTTTTTTTGAAGCACGCAGCACTGAAAAAAACTGTGTCTCAAAGGGAAAAAGTAATGATTAACATTTTCATGTTGGTTATTATTATCCTTAACTCACATTTTAGAACTGTTTTGAAGCACTAAAGTTTCTTTTTTTTTTTCTATCTGCATATGTTAGCAAGGGGCTTTAACTCTTCATGGGTCAAGTTTCAGAGATGAAATATTTCCATTCCACTGCTTTTGTAGGAAATAACATTCTCTCGCGTTCCAATTATGCCTTTGGATTCTCAGAAACATTTGGAAATATTGAGAATTTTGGGGTGAAATCACCTCTACGGTTGTCTCCATGCTTGTCTCTGAAGAGCCTGGAAGCGACGCAAACTGGTAAGCAAACGTCTCCTCGCCCCGTCCTAGGTCAATCTGCAGGTCGAGGTCACACCCTTTGACCCCAAAACTGCTCACGGACGACCCATAGGGGTAGACCCGACACTTCGGGAACATCTCGACGAAGACCTCCTGCAGGAGGTCGCAAATGAGGTAGCGAAGCTGGAGGTCTGAGGGCGTCAGACAGGTTTCCTCCATGAGTGTCTGCAACTGACATGAGACCTGCACGAGGGATAAAAGCAGAACAAGTAGGAAATCTGGGATCAAGTGCAGTAGGTCCAAGCTTCAAATTTTAAAGCTAAACTCTAGTTGGGGGGGGGGGGGGGGGAGGAGGAAAGCAGCAATAATTAGCTCATATATTTTTTTTTTAAAATTATCAAGTCATTATAGGATATCATATAACAAATGAGCAAGTTAAGCTCAGACTTGAGAGTAAGCGTTCAGACCAAGAATCTGACAGCCAAAAAACTAGAATACTGTGATTTAGGAACCCGTGTTAGTGTCAGTGCTTTTGGTGACACACATCATTTAGCTCATATTTTCTCTTCAATACACATGAATATAAATAAATGCCTGTTCTAAATCAAACATCTCGGGCTTCAACACGCTATGCAGGGGTTGCACTTAACTTTTTTTTTTTTAACTAGCTAGGCGGACTACTTAGAATCAATTTTGACACTGAAGCAATATTTTGGCTAGCCAGACGGACTAGTAACTTCAGAATTTTATGATTTTTAGCTAGTCCGACGTGATTTTGGGTGGCCAATGGCCAGCGGACCATCGCCAATTTCGAACCCTGCTATGTGCAGGCATTTGAACAAAGTTGCAGCTCTCAGTTTTGAAGCAACTGAAACAGAAGTGAGTCTTTTGACTAAAGTAGTTTGGATCAAAATTCAAACATGTTGGTAAAACATTCACAAAATGTATTCATGTTAATTCATTTTACGGATGTCTACCTGGGGCCCATTGCATAAAAGTTACTATTATGGTAACTTTGCCATCCAATGGCAACTTCCATGGAATTCTCGACTTTGATTGGCTGTTGAGTATTGTTGTCATGGTAGTTACCATTGGATGGCAAAGTTACCATAATAGTAACTTTTATGCAACAGGCCCCTGGACTTTGACAGTGGACAGAGACAGCTTGACTTACATTTTCTGATTCCAAGAGCTTCTCCAGAATGACATCCATCTCCGTTTCCTTTGCCGTCTTCCCCTGGGCCCCCTTCCCTGGGGAAGTATGGTGTTTGCTCTTGATAGCGAAGGGTTTGTTTTCTCTCGGCCGCACAGTGATCTTCTTGCCATTCATGAGTTGCTTCTCCTCCTCGGATGCCCTCTCTGCAGTTTCTTTCTCGCTGAACTGCACAATGGCATACTTCCCCTGCAAAGCGATCAAGGTAAGAACACAACAAAACATACTTGTCTCTAAGGATGCATTAGGATCATACACATCACTGTCACAGTAGTTGCGCTGACAGAACTTGGAGATCAAGTCATAAGTTAGAGGTAGGAGAAACAGAAAGCAGATAAACATCAGCAGTACTAGATATCAAACTGATAAGTTGGGTGAGGTCAAACCACTTCGTAACAGTTCTGCACAATTCTGTGGAAATTTCTAATACACCTGTTTTTCCATATGAATTATAAACGATTGCTTTGTATGGCATGCTGACATCCTTTGATTCCTACAAGAACATGATTTTTTTTTTTTTTTTATGGAATAGGTTTGTCTCTACAGGTCACAAATTTGACAAAGAGATGCAAGCCATGAATCATTCTTGATTTCAAACAGTCTCCTGGCACATGTCAATCGGCCAGTCAACACCTGTATGGTTTCCTTTTTGCTTTTGACAGTTAATCCCAATTTTCGTTTTTTTTTTTAATAGTGTCATAATATCAAACTTACTGCAACTACAGTGCACTCCCGTTACAACGAACACGGTTATAACGAAATTTCGTTACAACGAAGTAAATCTTCTGGTCCCAAAATTATCACCATTAAAGTCTATGGCACAAAATTCGCTTATAACGAACACGGTTATAGCGAAATTTCCGTTATAACGTAGTCTTTTCCAAGCGCCACAGACAAAGAAAAACAAAAGAAATGTGCTCCGTTATAACGAAATGCGAGGTTTCGAAAATACGTAGTGGAACAAGCATTATAGCGTCTCTGCATGGGTGAACGCTTCACACCACTGTGTGTTCGCTCCTTGTGCCAAGCACACTTTCTGAGTGGAACTTGCGTTTATTATTGTAATACAGTTATCCCATCACATTTCACATAGCTTTCCAGTGTATGATGAGTATTCAGCAAACATAATATGATATATATGATATATATGACAGGGCTGCACACTGGCGCCGGTCCGACGGTCAAAGACCGGTAAAAGTCACTGTCGGACCGGTAACTTTTCAGGAAATCCACAAGTTACCGGTCCGACATGACCAGTAAAAAAAAAAAAAGCATTGGTGGGGTCAGTAGAAAGAAAAAGAGCAGCCCCGATCAGGGAGAAACAGAATGCAAGATATCGCACTGTTCAACAAGTTTTTACTCAAGTTTTCGATTATGTCTGCCGGTGCACTTTGTACAGTAAACATACATTGTACATTAGTTTTGAGTACTAGCAGTCGACCAGTTATTCGCCCTCGCTTGCGCATTTGGCGCTGCTCACGCACTGCCATGTAATGCAATTACATGCAGAGCATGTACAGTGTAACTGCTTTTCGTTTGCTTGCGATCGACGGTCATGCCAGACAAGAAGCATTGATAGAAGCGCACGCATTTCTGGTTCATTTTACTCATGATTTTTTAACGCAAGATCGATCCGATCCCGGCTTCGCAGCAGCGTGGCAGTTTTGTTAGAACTAATTTACTTGTGTCGATTTTTAGAAAAAGTAAAAACACATTCGATATTCAGCGATACAGTAAATGGATCTGATTGCGTTCATTTTCATTTTACACAGTCATTTCACAAATGAATATTTTCATTCGCTCAGAATCGTCTCATGAAGATAGGCGCAAAAAGGATCACGAAATTGGCTCTTCCGTGTACTTTTTAAGAACGCACGCACAAAAATAAATGTGAAGAGATAATACTAGGGAGGAAAAAAAAAATCATGACAGTCCCGCTTACATATTTTAGGTAGAAATCGTCCCAAAAAGGATCATGAATTCGACCGGCCGCGTTGTATCTTTCAAAAGCTTATGTACGAAATGCGAAGAGATTATAGAGGAGAGAGAAAAAAAATAAAGGACACATTTTGGTGAGTGCATCATAAAAGATTACAGCCGAATAACAATTCATGAAATCAACGCAATCCCGTTGAAATTTGAGGAAATAATAGGCGCAAAAAGGATCTTGAATTCAGTCCTGCATGCCGTGTTGGTTATCAAAAACGCATGCACAAATGCGACGAGATTATCGGGAGAAAAATAAAAAACACATTTTACCCTTCTGGTGCGTGCATCATAAAAGATTACATCTGAAGTAATTCATGAAATCGCCACAATCCCGCTGATATTTGAGGTACAAATAGGCGCAAAAAGGATCGTGAATTCGGCCGTGTCGTATACCTTTTAAGAACACATGTACGAAATGGGAAAAGATTAGCGGGAGAAAAATAAAGGACACATTTTCACCCCTTTTGGCGCTTGCATCATATAGATTACAGCCGAATAGTAATTCATGAAAATTTCACAATCCGTTGGAATTTGAGTAAACAATAATAGGCGCAAAAAGAATATCGAATTCGGCCCTGCATGCAATGTATAATTTTGAAAACGCATGCACAAATGCGAAGAAATTATCGGGAGAAAAATAAAGAACGCATTTTCAACCCTTCTGGTGAATGTATCACAAAAGATTACAGCCGAAATAATTAATGACATATCGCAATCCCGCTGATATTTGATGTAGAAATAGGTGCTAAAAGGATCGTGAATTCGGCCGTGACGTATAGGCATGTACGCAATGCGAAGTGATTATTGGGTGAAAAATACAGGACACATTTTCAAACCCTTTTGGCCCGTGCATCATAAAGATTAGAGCTGAATAATAATTCATGAAATCATCGCAATCCCGTTGAAGTTTGAGGAAACGATAGGCGCAAAAGAATCATGATTTTTGGCCGTGTCGTGTATATCTTTTAAGAACGCATTTACGAAATGCGATGAGTTTATCGGGGGAAAAATAAAGGACACATTTTCAACCCCTTTTGGCGCGTGTGTCATAAAAGATTGCATCCGAAGTCATACATGAAATCATCGTAATCCCGCTGATATTTGAGGTAGAAATGAATGCAAAAAGGATCGTGAATTCGGCCGTGTCGTATACCTTTCAAGAACGCATGTACGGAATGCGAAGAGATTATGGCGAGAAAAATAAAGAACGCATTTTCAACCATTCTAGCTGGTCCGTGCATCACAAAAGATTACATCTGAAGTAATTCATGAAATTGCCACAATTCGGCTGATATTTAATGTAGAAATAGGCGATAAAAGGATCGTGAATTCAGCCGTGTCGTATACGCATGTACGAAATGCGAAGAGATTATTGGGAGAAAAATACAGGACACATTTTCAACCCCTTTTGGCAATTTGTTTGGCCCGTGCATCATAAAGATTACAGCCGAATAATAATTCATGAAATCATCGCAATCCCGTTGAAGTTTGAGGAAACAATAGGCGCAAAAAGAATCATGGTTTTTGGCCGTGACGTATATATTTTAAGCACGCATTTACGAAATGCGAAGAGTTTATCGGGGAAAAATAAAGGACACATTTTCAACCCCTTTTGGCGCGTGTATCATAAAAGATTGCATCCGAAGTCGTACATGAAATCATCGCAATCCCGCTGATGAGGTATAGAAATAAACGCAAAAAGGATCGTGAATTCGGCCGTGTCGTATACCTTTCAAGAGCGCATGTACGGAATGCGAAGAGATTATGTGGAGAAAAATAAAGAACGCATTTTCAACCATTCTAGCTGGTCCGTGCATCACAAATGATTACATCTGAAGTAATTCATGAAATTGCCACAATTCGGCTGATATTTAATGTAGAAATAGGCGATAAAAGGATCGTGAAATCAGCCGTGTCGTATACGCATGTACGAAATGCGAAGAGATTATTGGGAGAAAAATACAGGACACATTTTCAACCCCTTTTGGCCCGTGCATCATAAAGATTACAGCCGAATAATAATTCATGAAATCATCGCAATCCCGTTGAAGTTTGAGGAAACAATAGGCGCAAAAAGAATCATGATTTTTGGCCGTGACGTATATATTTTAAGCACGCATTTAAGAAATGCGAAGAGTTTATCCGGGAAAAATAAAGCACACATTTTCAACCCATTTTGCCGCGTTATCATAAAAGATTACAGCCGAAGTTATTCATAAAATCATTGCAATCCCGCTGATATTTTAGGTAGAAATAGGCGCAAAAAGGATCGTGAATTCGGCCGTGTCGTATACCTTTCAAGAACGCTTGTACGGAATGCGAAGAGATGGGGAGAAAAATAAAGAACGCATTTTCAACCATTCTCGCCGGTGCGTGCATTACAAAAAGTTACATCCGAAGTAATTCATGAAATCGCCACAATTCCGCTGATATTTGAGGTAGAAATAGGCGCAAAAAGTATCATGGATTCGGCCATGTGGTGCATCTTTTTTTAAGAACGCACTTATGAAATTCGAAGAGTTTATCGGGAAAAATAAAGGACACATTTTCAACCTCTTTTGGCGCTTGCATCATAAAAGATTACAGCCGAAGTAATTTATGAAATCGTCACAATCCCGCTGATATTTGAGGTAGAAATAGGCGCAAAAAGTATCATTGATTCGGCCATGTGGTGCATCTTTTTTTAAGAACGCACTTACGAAATTCGAAGAGTTTATCGGGAAAAATAAAGGACACATTTTCAACCTCTTTTGGCGCTTGCATCTGAAAATATTACAGCCGAAGTAATTTGTGAAATCGTCACAATCCCCCTAATATTTGAGGTGGAAATGGGCGCAAAAAGGATTGCGAATTCGGCCCTGCATGTCGTGTACCTTTCAAGAACGCATGCACAAATGCGAATAGATTATCGGGCGAATAAAGAACCCCTTTAGCGCGTGCATCAGAAAATATCACAGGTAAAATAATTCATTAAATCGTCGCAATCCAACTGACCACCAAGAGCAGGTTTCGCAGCAAGTTCGTGCGCCGATGTTTAGAAAAAGTCACAAACGCATTTGATACAATCTGATTTTGTTCATTATCATTTTACACTGTAATTCACAAACAAACATTCTATTTTTTCCTATCTTTTTTTTTTATTTCTTGTGCAATAAATAATGCAAGTTAAAAACAAATGATATTAATCTGTAAAATGTACATGGGTAAGGGGGTACGTCCATAAAAAAACAAGAAAATAAGTTTGCAAGTCATTTAATGTTTTTTTAGGTTGTCGTTGTTGACCGGTAAATTTTCTGTTCAGACCGGTAAAAAATGGTAAAACGGGGCATTTTCCAGTCCGACAGAGACAGGTTGGACCGGCAGAAAAATGGGTTAGTGTGCAGCCCTGTATATGATATATATTTATATATTTATATATTTCCTTGTTTTCGTTATATATTGTATTTGTTCGGTTATAACGAAATTTCGTTATAACGAAAGAAAACCGCCGGTCTCGAGCATTTCGTTATAACGGGAGTGCACTGTATTACATCATAACAAAATCTCCAAATAAGAGTTAATAAAAATCTCCTTTCTAAACGTATACAGTTTACTCCTTATTGAAGTTTGACAACACAGTCTCTAATGGCAGAGTTATTTTGTTTGGTATGAGGAAAATTAGATGTGATGAACATGGCGAGACTACACACTTACCTTATCCTTGTCCACAATCACTTGAGCCACGCCGCCATATTTTGTGAAGTAGTCGGTCAGCTCCAGTTCGGAAACGAGCTTGGTGAGCCCTCCGACAAAGATGCTACACTCTGCCTCCTTCTGCCTAGTGGTCTGGATCTGGGTGAGCCTCTGGTGCTTCTTTCCCTGCAGATGATCCTGGACGGCTTTGGCTGATTCAAAGATAATAATCATAATAATAACATTGATAATAATATTATCAAAACAGGGTAGGCCCCTACTTATAATGTGCCAATTCCACATGACCAATGTGCTCCAAGGCACAGTGAGAAAAAGTGAATTATGAAATACAAATCATTATGCACATATACATGAAATTAACTGGAATGATGATGATGAAAAATAAGAAATTACATAATGTATACAATTCTACTGGAAAGCAGTTATAAGCAAATGAGTCTTGAGGGCAACTTTAAAGGACAAGTTCACCTTCATTAACATTATACGGATTGAGAGAATGCAGCAATATTAGTAGAACACATCAGTGAAAGTTTGAGGAAAATTGGACAATCGAAATATAATAATAAAATATGAATTTTTAAAACTTTTGTGTTGGAACCGCTGAATGGACTACTAAGGCTTGTGATGTCATACGAGTACAACAGTATAAAGAAAATGTAAAGGAAATTCAACATATTTTCACTTTTTTCGCATAATAAAAGAGCACTAGACTTGCCTCTTTCTAAAGGCAATGGGAATAATATTACCCATAGCATATGTCAGTAACGAGTCAAGGGAATGTGTACTTTTTTCAAAAGATGAAATTTTGTGAAATTCTCTTTATATTTTCCTTATATTGTTGTACGCATGTGACATCATACACTGCAGTAGTCTTCTCATCCAGCGGTGACTGCACAAATTCATAACTTTTGAACGGATTGTCTGATTTTCTTCAAACTTTCAATGATGTGTTCTACTAATATTGCTACCTTCTCTCAATCCTTATGTTAATGAAGGTGAACTTGTCCTTTAAAGCAGTCAACATTCAAAAAGATGAGATGAAATAAAAACAAAATAAACACCAATCGCTGTTACATCATCAGAACTGAATAGGGGTATTGGCTAGTGAAATGTTATCGAATTTTGAACCGTTGACGAAAATTCCCGAGGATGCTGCTATTTCCAAGCTAAACTGGGTTGAGCTGTAAGAGTATATTAAGGACTGAGCTGAGGTGATGGTGCAGTCAATAATAGTAGCATATCTATCTAGAATAATAGTAGTGAAGTGCCCGTTAAAAATCTCCCTTCAAAGTTCAAAGTATTACAGCACCCTGAAACCTACTGTACTTAATTACAGGAGGTTTAATTCGATCCCAATTTCCTCTGATAACAGGATGGGCAGCTTTCTTCTGGAAAGGAATGACCCATTCTTGAGACTTGACTGTTGCACTTGCAGTCAAGGGCATACCGAGGGGGGGGGGGGGGGTGTTTTGGGTGTTCAAACACCCCCCTTTGCCAAAAGGGGGGTGTTTAAGGTGTTCAAACACCCCCCTTGGGCAAAAGGGAGGTGTTTGAGCTATTCAACACCCCTCTTCAGCAATGCTTAGATGTTGACAAATGAAACAAAAGCTTTTATTTCCATTTTGAATTCCGCCTTTTCTTTCTTTTGCGTTCATTTTCTCTCTCTCTCTCTCTCTCTCTCTTCCTTGTTTTAATGTTTGTGTGGATGATGATACATTATGGAGTTACATAATATCATACGCACTAAAGAACTCGTGTAACAGTACGTGTTAATACTACGTTACTACACCGCGCGTGAAGCTGACGCGCAAACAGTAGACATTCCCGATTGCTTTGCTTCCTGACCGAATTGCGAAGATGCATTGCGCATAATGTTCACCGTTTACCGGTATTATACCGTACGCGGTACCGTAAATTGTGTATGATGCGTAATATTATGTGTGTACAATGCATGCCGCGCTGCAGCCTATTATAGGCACATTGCATGCTAAGTCAGTAGTATCAACTACCAACAGTGGCGTATCTGGGGGGGGGGGGGCAAGGGGGCACGTGAAAAAAAAAACGAGAAAAAAAAAGAAGAAGAAGAAAAAAATCTCGCCCAGACGGGGGGAAGGAGAATGGGGGGGGGGGGGCAGAAAACCAAATCAAACAAGATAAAAACAAAACAGGAATTCCATGAATTCCATGTTTTGTAACGCTGAATTATAAAAATTTTCGGCTCGCTCGCTGCGCCCACTCGCCAAAATTTATCCAAAAAAAAAAACCAAAACAAGAAGAACAAAACGTAGTGATGACGTGGAAATATAAAAATTTCGGCTCACTCACTCGTAGTAATTCAGAGTATTTTTCCAAGTCCTTAGTTTGTTGGCATAAATAGTTATCTATGAAGCCGTCACTATATCTTGATTAGAATATTGTAAGATTTAATAACCAAAAAATGACAAGAATTCCATGTTTTGTAAGGTGAAATACAAAAATTGTCGGCTCGCTCGCTGCGCTCGCTCGCCAAAATTTATCAAAATTTATCAGATTTTATATCACCCTCAAAAAAAAAAACCTTTTTAAGTGCTCGAAAAAGCATATCAAGTGGACTTTTTTTAAGTCCCTACCAGGATGGGATTGGGGTTGAACACTGTTGGCATAAATCGTTATCTATAAGACCGTCACTATATCTTGATTAGAATTGTCATTCGAAGATTTAATAACCAAAAATGACAAGAATTCCATGTTTTGTAAGCTGAAATACAAAAATTTTCGGCTCGCTCGCTGCACTCGCTCGCCAAAATTCTTCAATATCTACAACATTTAAAACACCCTCAAAAGACCCATAAGTGCTTGAAAAAGCACATCATGTGGAGTTTTTTTAAGTCCCTACCGGGATGGGGTTGGACACTGTTGGTACAAATCGTTATCTATAAGGCCGTCACTATGATTAGAATTGTAATTCGAAGATTTAATAACCAAAAATGACAAGAATTCCATGTTATGTATAAAGCTGAAATATTAAAATTTTCGGCTCGCTTGCTGCGCTCGCTCGCCAAAATATATCAAAATTTTGGGTAGCCTATACATTTAAATCACCCTCAAAAGACCCCTCTTCAGTGCTTCAAAAAGCATTTATCATGAGGACTTCTTTAAAGTCCCTACCGGGATGGGGTTGGGGTTGAATACTTTTTCAGAAATTAGGGGCGCAATTTTCGCGCTTGCCACGGGCGCCGTTTTCCCTAGATACGCCACTGACTACCAAGTACAGTCAGTATTGTAGCCTACTGGAAGCAGCAAGCTCTGGGAGTAGCAAGTTACTTGCTACTCAATGTAATTAGTAATAGCACATGGACTTGGTTAACCTTTAGTAATAGTAGATATGAATCTTTTCAATGACTGAAAGTTAAAACTGAAAGATAACTGAGTGTGAGTCTACAAATTGTGGTTGGATGACTTTATTGCGCCTAAAATTCATTAGAATATCTAGGTCTAGGAACAGTGGCGTAACTACGGGGGCATGGGGGTACGTGCCTCCCCCCCCCCCCCCCATCCGCTGATTAAGAAAAAAAGAAAAAAAAAGAAATAAAGAAAGAAAAAAAACCTACGAAAATGGTAATTCAAGGGTTAGTAAACTGCTTTTGAAATCGATATGAAAGGATGATCAAGAAAAAAAAGATATTTTTCTAAGATTTCTTTTAACCATATAATTAAAGAGGTATAACATTGTTAAAAAAGCCCGGAAACGACAAAAGATTGTGATTCAGCGTGATTCCTGGTTGGCATTTTGAATACAAGCAGGATGTGCGCAGTGTACTCAGAATATCGGAATGGCAAAAAGAGTCGCTGCAATGTTGCGCAATGTTTGATAGGTTGTACACATTTGCTATCAAAGCTTGATCATTGATTTTGCAGTGTTGCTTTACATACTAGTCTATATTAAAATGCCTTGTATTGCCAATAATAAGACTTGACCTTGGCTATTTCCTAACTTTTCCATCTATATGAAACACACACACTCACAAACACAAACAAATTAGGGGATGCTCTATATTAAGTGCAGATTTTGGACATCCTTCTCCCGCTTGGTCACTTCGACGCCCCCTCGCTGGTCATACCTCCCCCAATCATGAACATAAACCGACACCCTTGACTACCAGTGGCGGATCCAGGGGGCGCACCGGGCGTCCCCTCCCTCCAATGCGAAAAAAAATATACATGTAGCTACAAACGACAGTTTTTGGACGGTAAAATGTCAAAATTTTCAAGCTCTCTCGCTTCGCTCGCTCGCATTTTAACCGTTATGCCATTCTCCTGATGTTACTGCCTGTAATTGCCAGCAGTTGCGCCCGGTGCGCCCCCCCCCCCCCCGAATTTCCAAAGCGAAAAAATATAGCTACAAACGGCAGTTTGGGGACTGTAAAATGTCAAAATTTTCAAGCTCGCTCAATTCGCTCGATCGCATTTAATCATTATGCAATTCTCCTGATGTTGCTGTCAGTAATTGCCAGCAGTTGCGCCCGGTGCGCCCCCTCCCCTTAATTTCTAAAGCGAAAAAATATAGCTACAAACGGCAGTTTGGGGTAATGTCAAAATTTTCAAGCTCGCTCGCTTCGCTCGCTCGCATTTTATCGTTATGCAATTCTCCTGATGTTGCTGTCAGTAATTGCCAGCAGTTGCGCCCGGTGCGCCCCCTCCCCTTAACTTGTAAGGCGAAAAAATATAGCTACAAACGGCAGTTTTGGGACTGTAAAATGTCAAAATTTTCAAGCTCGCTCGCTTCGCTCGCTCGCATTTAATCGTTATGCAATTCTCCTGATGTTGCTGTCAGTAATTGCCAGCAGTTGCGCCCGGTGCACCCCCTCCCCTTAATTTCTAAAGCGAAAAAATATAGCTGTCAACGGCAGTTTGGGAACTTAAAATGTCAAAATTTTCAAGCTCGCTCGCTTCGCTCGCTCGCATTTAATCGTTATGCCATTCTCCTGATGTTACTGCCAGCAACTGCCAGCAGTTGCACCCGGTGCAACCACCTTAATTTCCAAAGCAAATACATATATATATATATATTATATGTATATATATATATATATATACATATATTATTATATACAGCTACAAACGGCAATTTGGGGACTGTAAAATGTCAAAATTTTCAAGCTCGCTCGCTCCGCTCGCTCGCATTTAATTGTACAGTTATGCAATTCTGATAATGCTTCCATGAGGTGCCCCCCTCCTCATGTCTTGACCCACGGTACGCCACTGAACACCCCCCTTGAAAAAATCCTGGGTACGCCTATGCTTGCAGTGTTGGTGTTGGCTGGGGCAGTATTCAAGGTCAATACGGTCAACATGTAACAGCCGCAGCCTCAACTCAGCTCAGCTGTTTTGACTGCTCTAAAGCAAATGCCCTGCAAACTGAAGCTTCACTGCTTAAACTCTCACTACAAATATTTTTAATGGTTTTAAAAGCACTGTAACAAAACAGGTCTACTCTCGAGCTCTCTACGACACGTCACGTGTGGTACTGCCAGGTAATCACTACCATGATTGTCTTCCTACTTTGAATAGAATTTGATTGTGTTGTCAACATCACTTGACTTTTCCTGAGCACAGTTGATATTCGTCTACACACACACACACATGATCGTGATATTATTACTAACAGTTAATATTAGACCACTGTAGACAATGAATCTAGTTGCTCACACAGCTCTTATCATTGTTTATAGAATTTGAAGAAGGGCCATGCCATGGGCTTATCATGCTTATCATGATAAAATATTAATAATTAAATTTAATATTGCTGAGTTTGTTGTATACAAATTACAATACCTGATGTTATTTTGACATCACAGAGATCACAGTGGAAGACTTTTCCTCTCGTTGATATGGTTTCATCATTTCCGCCGTCTTGTTCCATGTTCAGTATGATGTTGTCTTGTAAGTTGTAGAAATGTTCTCTGCAGGTTTTCCACAGATAATGAATTCTAATTAGCGCTCTAGACCTAGAGACTGTGTCCCCCAGGTGCGCCAAACTTGATTTAAACTACCACAACACAACACGGCACAGACGGTTACGAACTAGGAGTAGGCCTACCAAAGATCTTACAGTGTGTTGCACTTGGATCCATAGGAGTTGGATTATTGCTATGGTTGGATCTCATGCTAGAACACACGTGCATACGCATACCGGGTTTTGTTATTGTACGGACATACAGGTACCATGCATGCAGTCCACGAGTTTGGTACAAGTTTAGCGCCTGGGAGGGCGTCCTCCTTTTCATTTCATCACCGTGGAAGAGGAAGTTTTGTTTAGACTTTCGGTGCCATGAACCGGCTGGTTCTGAAGTCTATGTGTTATCTCGTTTTGAAGAGAAGGATAATAAAAATTATACATTTCTTAAAATTGTATACCTCTTTATATCTCTTTGACTCAAAGTCTGGCCTCTCCCCCTCCAATTATTGTGAAAACGAATCGATCCCGCTGTAGGGAAAATATACTTTTATTCCAAATCTGTATATTATTATAAACACACTTTTTAGATCCACCAAAATAATAGTAAACGATGAATTTTGTATTTTCATGTGTTTCTATAAACAAATCACCTGTATATTTTGAATAGGGTGCTATAGCTTCATCACTAATGAGCGCAATATACCAATGAACGCAACATGGAAATTTTCAATTTAACTTTGGACATGAAATTAAAAACTTAAAATCTGTAACCTTTCTAAAATAAATTATTGATATGTTGTCTGAAGACTTAAAAGGGGAAGGACTATCACTGTAAATATTATCGACCAAATGACCTCCTTACCCCCCCCCCCCCCCCGGACTGGTACATGTTTTTGTTTTTGTTTTTGTTTTGGGTGGTTTTTTTTTTTTTTGCCAAAAGTGTGCAGGGAGTGGGGGGGGGGGGGGCGCTACAGTCTCAGGGTTCCACTTCTAGTGAATCATAATTATCCTCACTAAGTCCATTCTTGCTAAGTAGGTCCTATATAGCACTCACCAGCTCATATATAGCATTATTGTTTTTACAATCGTTATCAGTGACGATGGGTCAGGACAAGCACAAAAAAAAAAAGTCTGAACACACCCGGCTGACAAGCAAATAATAAAAGAAAAAAAAACACCAACCCCCCCCCCCCAATAAAAAACAAACAAACAAAAAACAAAAAAGGGGGTGTTAAACCACATAAAAAAACCAAAACAAAACAAGGAAAAAAAATCAGCCACACCTAACCACCAACTCTCCCCCCCCCCCCCCCCAGTTCCGGCACTGGTGATATCATATTTACAATTATCATCGTCACCATCTGTCATTATCGTTGTTATTATCCAGGACTGGCCCAAAGGGTGGGGTGACGGGGTGCGGGGGCTCGCCCCCCCCCCCTACTTTTTTTTGTGTGCATAAAACACTCGAGGAATATACTTTTATAGTGGTCTAACCACTTGGGCCCCCATTTTTTTACTTTGGAAGTGGCACCCGAAAATTGTGGTTGAGTTTGTTTTGTTTTTGTTTTGCTTGCCAGCCGATTACCACTCATTATCATTTTCATTGATTTTCTTTTTTGAAATGGCAGAAATATCCACAAACAACTTTAAAACAATGGTTCTAATAAAAGATGGGGGTTTCCAAAGTAAGAAGAAAAGATTATTCAATAACTGTAGGTCATGCAATGAGTCAGGTGAAGGATTGTCTGTTTTGGTTGATAGGACTCAGATTTCAACTTTTAGCAAGATAAGTAGAAACCACTTATGATATAAAGAGAAAGAGCATACAATTCTAAGAGATATTCAAAGTTTATTTGATAAAATTGGTTTTTGAAATGGCTGAAATATCAACAAACAAATTAAAACAATGGTCCTATAATTATTTTCATTCATTAGCACTTCTTTGTTCCTTGATATCAGCCATTTCAAAATCTATTTTCATCAAATAAACTTTGAATAATTCTTAGAATTGCATGCTCTTTCATATTTCATAAGAGGTTCTCCTTATCTCACAAAAAAAGTTGGAAACCTGTTTGTCCCATCTCAAACTATCTATACCATCCCTTTTTAATATTGCTATATCAGTACATAAATCAACTATTGTTAGACGTAGTACTGAAGCCCCAGTTATGCTGAAGACAGCGACCAAACCTCACAGGGGTATTTCGGATAACAATATCCACAAAGTCAAATTCACATACAACTGTAGTATGTACAGTGTATTTACAAGTCTACGAGTCATGTTGATAGACTTGATCTGCCAGTCGGTTCAAAGAAACCATTTGCGAACCTGGATGGATGGCTCCAAAAGCTTGTTGAATTTTCAACGATTTTCAATCGGGGATTTTCGATCTGACCACGATGAGCGCGAGAAGCTGGAACTCAAGCTGTCTGCTAGTGTTTAGAGTCATCGTGAAAACTGCATTTGCATAGCCGATCGAAATGTTGACGAGACTTCTTGTGTTCACTTCAGCTTTAGTCGGTAAGTAATGACAGGTAGAGTGTTACAACTTTGGCAAGAATTGATAGAAAAAGGCTTGAATAATTACGGATCTCCAACAACTTCTCTCAGTCCCGATGCTCTGGTTTCATGTGGTAGCACATGCATGGTCAGTTTGATTCGTGTCTGTTCACAAAGTTGATAGGCCTAGCCCTTAGGTTCAACCTAACCATGTTACAAGATATCTATATATCTAGACTCTAGATGTAGATCGTCTATCTAATATATTTCGTTATCAGGTTGTATATCTGGCCGTACGTAGGCAATTAATGCATAATTTGTGGCGTGGGTCAGCTTAGCCCGACCAGACGCTGTTAATACGCTACGCGAATACAGCGTCTGACCAGCGAGCGGGCACCTTCAAAGTGGGGAACCACAACATAACTACAAAACTTATGAAAATTTATACGTTCTTTATAAACAATGTACACGTTACCAAACGTTACTTACCTTAAGTGCATGCTTGTATTACAGAAGGTTCGTAAGTCCATTGAGAGCCCTCGTGATAAGTCCGTGGAACCAAAAAATGATACTTTCTGGCGGATTCCCTAACACCGTCGCGGTTCATCGTTGCAGAATTCAAAATGGCGCCTTGATCTCTGCGGAAATCTTTTGCGTGCGTGCGATGCGCTGCTTGAGTGTTGGTGTAGCAGCACGGTCGACAGCGCGACCTTTTGAAAGGGCATTCAGATCATGTGACCTCCCGAATATTGGAAATGGCCTGGCGTGAAAGACGATGTACCGTTCGTGAACCGTTCACACATGCTGCATATAACCATCAATTTAGGTAAGTTATTGAATCTAAATTTCAATACTCATAGCATAGATATGAAGTCTCATTATCATTTTGTTCGTCAGATGAGTTTGAAGTGGCAAAAAAATGATCTAAAGTATCAAAATTCAATCCGATCGCATGCGATCGTTGGACCCTCTTCGTGTTTGGAGCTTCGTTGGCACAGCCCTGTCGCGCTACGTATATACAGCGGCGACTGGGCTGTGTATAGTTAAGGTCAGCTCAGCTCAGTAACAATTACATGTTGCAGGGCTGCCAACTCTCACTCAATGAGAGTGAGACTCACCCATTTTGGTCCTTTCTCACTCTAAAACTTTATTTCATTTGCATGTATTTCTATTGATCTCACTCATTTTGACTCCAATTTGACCAAAATTATAGCATTGGCCTATGGGAGTCTTACTCTCAAGTAGTTTCCAATGTTGGCAGCCTAGCCCTGATGTTTTGGTAGGCCTAAAATTAAAAATGGTCAGCATCTGATCTGGCAGTCTGGTCAGCATGCATATGGATGGTCGATGGTCAGTGCACTGTATCTCATTGAATGTTTTGTCAAAATTGCAAATAGTCTTGCAGATGTAATGTTAGCTGTACTAGCAGCTGTGCTGTCTTGTAAACTCCCTGCAATGAAAGCCATTCTTCGATCTTCTTGTGCTTGGCGTCGTGATCAAGTCAACCACACATCAATCAGCGTCAATGCGATATTCTAATATTTAAAGGACAAGTTCACCTTCATAAACATAAGGATTGAGAGAATGCAGCAATATTAGTAGAACACATCAGTGAAAGTTTGAGGAAAATTGGACAATCGACACAAAAGTTATGAATTTTTAAATTTTTTGTGTTTGAACTACTGGATGAGGAGACTATTACAGCCTGTGATGTCATATGCGTACAACAGTAAAATTCAACATATTTTCACTTTTTTTGCATAATAAAAGAGCACTTGACTTGCCTCTTTCTAAAGGCAGGGGGAACAATATTACCCATAACATACATTGGTATTTAAATGAGTCAAGGGAATGTGTACTTTTTTCAAAAGATGAAATTTTGTGAAATTCTCTTTATATTTTCCTTATATTGTTGTACGCATACATGTGACATCATACACTGCTGTAGTCTTCTCATCCAGAGGTTACTGCACAAAAACTTCAAAAATTCATAACTTTTGAACGGATTGTCCGATTTCCCTCAAACTTTCAACATTTGATGTGTTCTAATATTTCTGCATTCTCTCAATCATTATGTTTATGAAGGTGAATTTGTCCTTTAATAATAGCCAGTAGAGGGCCTACCCCAATGTACAACAGGCTTCTTGATCTTGCGTTGGCATCATCATCATGATCAGAGAAGTTATGAGATATGACATCATTGACATGACCATATGACATTTCAAAACTGGGATTTATGCAGTTTCGTATCCAAGTGGATATCTCAATTCCTACTGGACTGACCAAACTGCAAGCTGCATCAAAGTTGCTTGAAATACTTTTATCGAACCACTGTATGTGAATGAATGAACCCATTGTTTGGTGTACTAAAGTACTGCTACTAGCCTCTTGCTCACTACATAGACAATCTACAGTGATTGGCAATTTTTGTTTGTTTGTTGCAGAGTATTCCAAGCTTCTTCATATTATATTAAAATTTTTTCATTATGTATGACACTGAATATTTTATTATTAGTTTGGTTTCTTGTTCAGGAAGTAGAACTATTTAGGAAATTGTTCTAAGAGGTAAACTGCATAAAGAAGATTATCAAACTATTAAAATACCTCTTAAAGTTCTCCATTATGATCCCTTAGCTTATTTAGGTGTTAGCATTTTAATCCCAATGGAATCCCATTTTCTTTGCTCATTTTTCCACTAATAAATTTAATTCTTGATAACATATTTACACTGGCCATGAATGGACAGTGAAATTATATTTTTGTTTCTCCTTTGTTTCTTTTTTCAATTCACCTGATTGGATGGACAGTATGTAGGTCGACTGCCGGACATACGGACTGCAAGGATTCATTTCCTGTGTGGGGAAAACAGCTGACAGTAAACAAGGCAGGGCTGCACATCTACTGCCACTGTGGGTCACAGGAATGGCAGGGTCTGAAGATTCTCAGTAGTGTGACGGTAAGTCGTGATGGGAGGGATAGAAGGTTGTTCACGCGTCTAGCATATATCCTATTTGTAGTATCAGTCTTCTTTGGCCCCCCTTAAAAAAGGAAATAAAAAAAGGAAGAAGCAAGTGATGCATTCATCAAGAGACAGCTAAAAAGTTTCAGTCATTGATGTCTTTTGATTTGATTTAACATTTGATTTGAATTAAGATGACTGCTACAGTACAAAGGTGTCAGGGCTCGACATTAGTGATGTCGGGCCACCAGACTTCCAAAAGGGTGATCTGTTGGTTGCTCGATTGCGCAGCTAATATTCAAAATTGATTTTCATATAATGCCTCTCATTTGGATCAACACATATTCTTTTTTGGGCAAGATTTTAGTGGCCGGAATGGGCCTCCAGCTCGAAATAAAAGTTAATGTTGAGCCCAGCTTTAGCAAGCAACTAGAGGACTGACGTTTTTAAAGGGATGGTGTAGTATTGGTTGAGGTGAGAATTCAGCTTTAAACGTTTGCGAGATATTCAGAAACCACTTTATGATGTGTTAAGAAGCCTGCTATTCTAAGAGGAATTCAAAGCTTATTTGATGAAAATCGGTTTTGAAATGGCTGAGATACAAGTGTATGTAGAAATAAAATAAAATAAAGCACTTCTATGAAAAGGTGGGTCCCACCTTTTATTAGGATTGCTTTGTTTTGCATATCTCAGCCATCTCCAAACCAATTTTTATGAAATAAACTTTGAATTCCTCTTAGACTTTTATGCTCTTTCATATTTCATAAGAGGTTTTTCATTATCTAAGAAAAAAAAAATCATCATCAAAGAACGTTGGAAACCTCTAACCCATAACAACCGAAACTGTACCATCTCGTAAGTCCCCTCTGGAGAACTAGGTAATGAGGATAAAGATCCTTTCTTTTTGCATAGGGGCACACCCAGCTGCAGCTAGGGGGCTTGAATCATTGACCGGATGTTGGATAGTCTTATCCACTGATCCACAACAGCTTTGACATAAATGCTGATGGGGCACAAGCTTTCAAGAAGAAACATTCATCCATCTGACGATGTATCCAAGTCAAGTCACAATGAATGTAACTAGGAACTACATTATGACTTGAACTGTAATGATATGAAACGATCATTGTCAATTTGCAGTGGTGTCAATGCTCATGACAGATTCATTCAGAGCTCTCAGTAATTGGAAATAGAACAGAAATGCTTCCTATTGCCAAATGAAGACAGACAACATAGAAGAGATAACACAACTTTACTGATACTTTGTGTCTTTCGTGTCATGTGTCTGATTTTGATTCACATTGGCTGCTTTTCTCATTGGATTTTACTCTGTTTCTAATTGATGTGAGCATTCAACTAGAGTCTGACTTTGACAATTAGAATATCATTTTAACAGCCTTGACTCCCCATGGCTGTAGCTAACTCATTTGGAAACAAGATTTATTTTCTGATGTGTTGTTTTCATCAATAGGTTATTATCATTATCATTATCATTATTATTATTTTGCACCTTGGAGCAGTGGTTTATCAAAAGAATGTTTATTATTCGAGGAAGTCCAATGTTAGCTGTCATTTCACGGTTCTGGTTATCTCATACTACCAGATAATCAATGCTTATTTTTAATATTCTGTACTGACTTTGAACAAATAATTTCCAGGATTGATTTAATAATAAATTATGTATGTCTATTAGTGTATAACTTTCTGTAAAAGTGGATATTTTCGTGCAAGTAATTTTTCATGCTCGGCCGAGTGAGATGAGTTTTGTAGTTTTTTAATTCCACAGAATCAAGACATCAACTAACTGAAAAATATGGCATGCAAAAATATTCATATGCTTTTATTTTCATGCTAGCTTGTGGTTGCCCGAAATGCGCAAAAATTTCAATACCGCACAAATTTCCACTTTTACTGTAATCTGCACACCAGACAAAGATGATTAGTGGAAGAGAAAATGTTCTCTCAACTGGATGTCAGAATTAATGTCCTGTACTCTCATTTCAGGTTGCATTGAAGCCCCTTGACCCAGATGAAACCCTGCTGATATACACGGGGCACAATGCCTCCAAGGTAGAGGAGGCGAGCAAGTCGGCAGGCCCCTTCAAACAGCTCCAGTTCCTCAGCCCCTGGGCATCCACCAGGCAACGCCTCTCCCCGTTCAAGGAGACGTGCATCGGGGTAGAGACCAAGAATGGCTTCGAGTTTGTCGCCAATCAGAGAAGTGGGTGAAGTGGATGTCTGTTTGACAGTGCAAAGTGCAAGTTTCTTGTGACGGACTAATTGTGACCGTGCATCACAAAACAAACAAAAAGTCGCACACACTTATTTTGTGCGAGGACTGAAAAATGGTGAAATGGGTCAACTAAGCCAATTTTGACTTTTTCATATTTTCTGAAAGAGCAAGTCTTCTGCATTATGTTAAAATTTGGTATCATAAAACAAACAGGAAAGCGTTATTTTAGCAGTTTATCTTGAACACTTTAATAGTGTGATTAGGTGTGCCTTTCGAGTCCCCTTTTTCACTTCTTAATAAAACCTTTTTACAGTCTCCACTTTCAACTGTAATAACGTTAGAAAGGTTAGTGATAGTACTGCTGTGTAAGTTGGAATTAATCATGGACAGAATGTGTTAATAAAGCATGCTCAATTTCAGCTTAATCTGATCATCCCTTTATTGTTGTTACTCCAGTGGTTTCATCACACAGCTAGCACAGCTTAGTAAAGATTAAGCGCTTGAATAGACCCTGTGCTTCAGAGCCTCTTTTCTCAGTTCACAGTTTTTCTGAGTGTGCGCTTTCCATCTAATATTTAGATAGGTTTAATAGGAGAGTCCTTTCGATTTGAGTTATACATCATGTTAAAGCTTAACGTCTGCTCTTTTAGAATATGCTCTGAACTGCAAATTCATGTCTGGCGACTTTTGGTTGGTTTTGTGATGCAGGGTCACAATTATGACGTTTGGCCACCTCCTTGAATTCTGTCAAATTGTTATGCAAATAGTTTGTGAGGTATAATTGGTGTTTGGTGTTACAGTTATCAATAGTTACAGAAGGTACGGGAGAATAAACATCTTAGTGTGTTGCAAGTCTACTAATTTGGCACAATAAGCCAGTTCACAGTTCCACTTTGCACATGAGCAGAAAAAGGTTATTTGTACAATCCAGCATGCTGGTTTTTAAATTCACTGAGATAAGCATCCTTGGTGTAATGATTATTAAAAGTTTAAAAATCTGGCTTGGAATCCACAGCAATCATAGCCTGCCAAGTTTGCCCATTCTGACCCCTGCATTGTCTCCTGTCTAACATGTTTTGTCCACAGTGACCCGAGACGTGCTTGCAGTGGCTGATGGGAACATAATGTATCTGCTAACTTGGCTATATTTTTCTTTCTTTTTTTTCACTGCTAGATATTGATCTGCTGTATTTGAGCTTACTTTTCGCTGGAATTATCCTCTACTTCATCTCACCGGCACTAAGTAGGTATGCACACATTGACTCACTATCAGCACCTTCTCTACTAAGTTGATATTCTCTTTGGGCATATTGGGGTGAACAACTAGGGACATGGCGTCACTTCATGATTTTAATCAAAATAAAATTGTTGCAGTAATAAGTGCTGGATCTCCGTTTAGTCATCCCCTTTGATTGAATAAGACTCTACTTGAAAATGTCTATGTGGTCACTTCCTGCGCTCTAAGGCACTTGGTGTGAAGAGTATGTTCCATATCAGTCATTAAGATTATGTATAATTGAAGATACTATTGATGTTTCGTCATAGTAGCACTTATATTCCAATAAAATGTCAGCAATATTTTTTGCTGTTTGTGTAGAATCATTCAATTAGTCAATTCTTTGAAGACTACCCTCATGGTACACAATATGTTGTCTGTATTTATTTACTTTACACTCTTAGCTTTTTTGATATAGTGCAGAGTTACCAATATATCAATGTTTTTATCTATTGTGGTTCTCTTTATCAAAATTCGAAAAATTGTCAAATTTTTGAACCAGAATAATTATTTTTATACTGTAAATCAGTATGTTTTTTTATCTGCAGAAATTAGCAGCCCTGATAATACATAGACACACAAATAGTGTTTCTGTGACAAGGGATTTCCAAATGTGGCATTGTTAATACACTCTATTCATTTAAAGGCCTATACTTATGTGCTGAAATTTGAAGAAAAAGAAAATGTCCAATTTTAGTATATGAATGCTATTACAGGGGGTCAAGTGGCCCCTATTTTTTTTTCCTTTTAGCTCCCTGTGACATGTGTTTCTCTTTGCTGCAGGAACTATGTCTTTCATTATTCCTCTGGGGTTGCTATTGGAGTTCTGGCCTCTCTCTTGGTTCTGGTCTATGTCCTCAGTAAATTCATTCCCCAGGTGAGTCTAGTTTGGTCCAAACATCTGTAAAGGCATGAAAAAAAAAAAATGGAAGGAATTGAGCCGTGAAACATCTGATATGATGTTACATTATCTTTACTTTTAACCAATAAAATCTCAGAAATCACATTTCTTTAGTTTGGGGCTGTATGTTAATTATATTTTTACCATTTATTGTTAGTACAATATGTATTTCATAGGGTAGAATGAAATTCTGTTACATTTTAAGCCCATTGTTTTGTGTAAGTACTGGTAATTGTTTTTTTTCCAGGTGCAGAATTTTTAAAAGCCTCATAATTGCTAACTTTATTAATGATTCTTAAATCAGCAACATATCTTTAAAGTTCTTGCTTCTCTCTTAATAATTGCATTTTTTAATTGTGAATTTCTTTCAAAGTTTGTTTAAATTTAGTGAATATGACCACCTCTATCATAACATTTTCCATTGTAAGACATGCAGTGAAATGCAGTGGTGCAAATTTAATGGCGACATTTTCTGTGGCAAATCCTTCAGGATTTGATGGCTTAAATTGTGTGTGCCTTTTGGTCCTGTGCAAGCATCCAGTTTGTAGTAACTTTCTGTGAAAAGTTGCCATTTAGCATTGATATAGTGTTTGTAGAAAATTAGCATGCAGTGAGTGCCATCTTTTTTCTTTTCTTTTTTTTTTTTTTGGAGGGGGATGAGTTCTTGTTGATTTAAGTTTTCATGGTCTTTAGGTAATGACCTTATATCCAGAATGCATAATGGGATTTTTAGCACAAACTGACTAATTTAACTTTAAGTTGATCAAAACGTTCTGCAAATAGTCATAATGCATAATACATTGGACATTTGTACTGAATGAAGCAACATGTTGTATGTATGGTCTTGGTGTGACATATGTGTATAGGGATCACAACTTTTAGTACACAGTCCTAATGAAATGTTACAAGTGTGTAGATGGTACAATAACCTTTAAATCAGTTATGTTGTGCATTATCTCTAGAAATGCACTATTAATGCTGTAGGAAACGAGAAAACTCCATTATTATTAAAAAGAAAAAGAAGAAAAATGATAGATAATGATGTTCTGATATCCATGACTATGACTAGTTAAACATGGCATGAAATGCCTTGCTGCTTTTACTCTCACCTTTGCAGAGAAGCGGAGCGCTAGCAGTGCTGGCGGGCGGTTGGGCCCTCGTGGGCTTCTTCTTTCGCTGGATTGTGGACAACTTCCTGACAGTTCGCTACAAGCGATACATCATTGGCTACATCATACTGGCCTCGCTGGTCAGTTTCGTCGTCTGCTACCGCTACGGTCCCATCACCAGCCGCCGCACAGAGAACCTGCTGCGGTGGGGACTGCGACTGGCCGGACTCGTCTGCATCTACAACTGCTCGCATCTCGAGGGGGCCTCCATCGCCATCATAACACTCCTCCTGGTCTATGTCTGGATCCCATCAGGATCAATAGATGCCCTGTAAGAGTTTGTCTGCTGTATTCTCCCAACTTAACCTGTTGAGGACGGGCTGATTTTGCTGCAACAGGCATTTCCCATAGACACTTGCCCGAGTATACTCGGGACTCGTCCTCAACGGGTGAAGTTGTTGGGTTTTCTTTTTCTGTGCATGCTATGTTTTTGTGACACTGCCACGCCAGATTCAGATGGTAGGAACATGTGTAACAAAATTTGGAGAGGTTGTATCGTACATGGAAGGGGGTGGATGTAGCAAAAAGTGATAACTCAGAGGATTAGAGATACAGAGAAGGAGAAAAGAAAGTACAGGGAAGACCCCAAATTAATTTTTTTTTTTTTTGGGGGGGGGAGGTGGAGTTTTGTTTATTAGATAGAAAGGAGAAACGGAACTCAGGATGAATATGAAGTGAGATACTGATACAAATGTGTATTCCTGCAAAGAGAATCACAAACGTACAAATTCTCATGACGCAAATCCTAGTCTCGTTTGAAGAGGCTACACCTCCGTAAATAATGCCAGTGTATATCTTGGCAATCAATGACTTAAAAACCAAAGATATAAAACACCTGTTTCTTGACCCTGGCCTAATCTAAGCATCAGTCATCGCCACAGCGCCAGGGGGGGGCACCCGCGAGAGGAGGAGATTGTTTTGGTTTTGGCATGGGCTATGTAGCTCCAAGGTGTGTGTGTGTCGACAAACTTCTACAATGCTCTCCTTCTTATTCCTGTATTTTCGTTATTTATGGGTCAATTTTTTTCGTTCGAAATGTAAAATGGATGACCATAGAATTTCTCAATAGAATATAAAACTGAAAACTTTAGAAAGGATACAGAAAATTGAGTTCACTTTGAATGGTCTGCCACAGGCAGATATCCTTATCATGCTCTTATGTAATACCTTCGCTGCTGGAGTCATTAAACCCTGGCATGACGCAAATCTCTCGTTTGAAGAGGCTACACCCCAGTAAATAATGCCAGTGCATATCTTGGCAATCAATGACTTAAAGTCAAAGATATAAAACACCTGTTTCTTGACCCTGGCTTAATCTAAGCATCAGTCATCGCCACAGCGCCACAGGAGGGGGGGGGGGGGCACCGCGAGAGGAGGAGATTGTTTTGGTTTTGGCATGGGCCATGTAGCTCCATGGTGCGTGTGTGTGTGCGTGTGTGTGTGTGAGTGTAGACATTCACCCTTTCAGACAGAGCATGCCTGTACTGTAGTGACCGGAACTATTGTCATTCCATTTTGCTCTCCCCTTCTCCCTCCCCCATCTCTCCCCCCTCTCCCTCCCTCTCTCCCCCTCGCTCTCCCTCTCTCTCTCTCTCTCTCTCCCTCCCTCTCTCTCTCTTTCTCAATGATCCAGTCAGCAGGCTGATTGTAACCAGGGAGGTAGTCTCACCTCCCCGTTGTAACTCACTGCCAAATAGCACATTGTCAGCACCGGCAAACTGGCAATGCTCTCCTTCTTATTCCTGTATTTTCGTTATTTACGGGTCAATTTTTTTCGTTCGAAATGTAAAATGGATGACCATAGAATTTCTCAGTAGAATATAAAATTGAAAACTTTATAAAGGATAGAGAAAATTGAGTTCACTTTGAATGGTCTGCCACAGGCAGATATCCTTATCATGCTCTTACGTAATACGACAGCTGCTTTCTCAGCGATCCAGTCAGCAGGCTGATTGTAACCAGGGAGTAGTCTCACCTCCCCGTTGTAACTCACTGCCAAATAGCACCGGCAAACTGGCAATGCTCTCCTTCTTATTCCTGTATTTTCGTTATTTACGGGTCAATTTTTTTCGTTCGAAATGTAAAATGGATGACCATAGAATTTCTCAATAGAATATAAAATTGAAAACTTTAGAAAGGATAGAGAAAATTGAGTTCACTTTGAATGGTCTGCCACAGGCAGATATCCTTATCATGCTCTTACGTAATACGACAGCTGCTGGAGTCATCAAACCCTGGCTTGGCCTCCAGGTTTGTCACGCCGAGCAGAAAGTTTATTTGCAATGGACAAGTACTTCGACTCCCAACTCTCAAACGACAAATAAATGCACCCCACTTTGGAAAAAGTTCGGCTGGGGTCTCGCCTCAAACGAGAGATTGACGGCATGGCTTGGCCTCCAGGTTTGTCACGCCTGAGCAGAAAGTTAATTTGCAATGGACAAACACTTCGACTCCCAACTCCCAAACGAAAAATCTTTAGCGAGGTATAGCACCCCATCAGCTTCGTGGAAGTGGGGTCTCGCCTCAAACGAGGGATTGACGGCATGAGTTCATGCCATATTTATAACTCTTGTGTGGGATCTAACACTCATATGTTCCTGTCAATCTCTACTTTTTACGAAAACTTTGCTTCAGTGGACGCAATATTTCACAAGCAAGAAGTTTAGAAGATAATGTCTGTTTTATAGTTTCACATTGCCCCATGTTTGATTGACATTCATCCTAATGCATTCATTGTCTCAGAGGTGAGGAGTAACTATTAACACGTGGAATGAGAGACAAAATGTATGCACCAACCAACAAACAAAGCATACAAACAGACTTCATCTGGTGCTGTGTTTTGCAGGAGGAACTTCAGCATATGGATGTCATGGCCCCAGCCGAGGCTGCTCAGCGTGGAGGAGTACGAGGAGCAGGGTAAGGAGGAGACACGCCAGGCGCTGGACGAACTCCGCCGCTACTGCAGCAGCCCCGAGTGCAACGCTTGGAGGGAGGTCACGCGGCTCGAGTCCCCGAAGAGGTACGGAAATATGGAAAGTCATCTTGTCACGCTCCATTCCTCCCTTTTCTCTTGTAGTCACTTGTGGTCAAGAACAAGTAATTCTTGATTCTTTTTGGTGTTGACCTTTACTGTTTGATATTCCAAAATACACCATCTGTAACTTGTATTGTTTTAGTGATACAGTGCACTCCCGTTATAACGAACACCGTTATAACGAAATTCCGGTTACTCAAAGTAAGAATTCAGGCCGCAACATTATGAGCTCTATGTATTTTTATTGTTTATTTGTTCGACTGTAACAAAATTTTGATGTAACAAATGAAAACTGCTGGTCCCGAGGACTTCGTTGTAACGGGTGTCGACTGTATTGAGTTTTATCAACCCTGACAAGAAGTTTGCTTGTGACGGTGTTGGATGAGAAGGTTTTAGAGGTTGTGTTCATAGTGGGATCAAGATGACAGTCTGAAGAAAACCCGTAAAATTAATGAAACATCCACTCCACTTTGTAGAGAAAATGACTGTTCAACAGTGATGAGAAATGAGAGAATACCGTAAAACCAGAAGCAGTCGCGTCATGAAACTTCCACCAATAGGAGCAGACTGCCGTTTTTGCAGCATGAAACTTTCACGAAGCGCCACTGGCATTCCATGCCTTGTGTAGACAAACGCTTTCACTTGCATTTTTACTTTACAAATTTTTTGCTTCACAAATTTGTGAAAAGTTTCGTGCACATGAAAATTCATGGTTTTACAGTACCTGCATTGTATTTGTTTTTGTTATTTTTATGCCTCCGCCACGAAGTGGCCGGAGGCATTATGTTTTCGGGTCGTCCGTCCGTCCGTACGTCCGTCCGTCCCGTTTTGTTTTTGTCGATATCTCAAGAACCGTGTGGTGGTTTTACATCAAACTTGGTATGAGGGTATATCCTTGGGGGATAATACTTTGTGTGGATTTTAGGGTCACAGGGTCAAAGGTCAAAGGTCACAGGTTATTTTGTGAAAAAAAAATTGAAATTCCACATATTTCTCCATATCTCGCAGATGGTTCAAGGTATCTTCATAGAACTTAGTATATATGCTTGTACCGATGGGCAGTGATTATCTAGGGAAGTTGGGGGTCATGGGTCAAAGGTCAGGGGTCAAAGGTCAAGGTCAACTCCTCAAAATATCACTACTTTCCTTAAAATGCAATATGCCTGAAGGTTTTTTTTTTTTTTTTTTTAAACTGGATGTATGGCATGTATTACCCAATATATATTTTTTGGGAAGTTTCTTGCCAAAAGGTCAAAGGTCAAAGGTCAAGTGAAAGTGCTAAATTGCACTTTTTCCTCCATATCTCGAAAGTAACTCAAGGTATCATCATGAAACTTACATATGTATGCATGTTCTACCTAACAGTGATTCTCTGTGGAACTGTGAGGTCAACGGTCAAAGACCAGGTTTAGATAATGCTATTTTCCCATTTGATACTGAAATCATACTTTTTCTCAATACCTTGAAAATTACTCAAAGCATAAACTTATAAAAGGGTCAAAAGTCAAGTAGAAATCATTAGTTCCCCAAATACCTGCACTCTGACATTTGAATAATTCATCCAATTGAACCTAGTTCTAGGAAAGTGAACATTCAGCACATTTGTGGCAAACCTGTCATTTTAATATTTTGCCAATTGTGTGAAACTGTCATCACACATTGTCAAGACATTGTACTATAGACCTATTAGGAGAACCATGCATGATGGCGGAGGTATATCAGTCGCCGTAGCGATATATCTAGTTTTGTACCTGCCTCCATGACTCAGGTTTGCCAGTTTTGTGTCCGGTGACGGCCACATCAGCCAAGATGAACTGGACCTGTACATCTCTGACATGTCCCTCATTACGGAGGATGATCTCATGACGAGTGATGACAGCAGCCACATCACCGACGACGAGGTCGACGTTGAGGTCGACGTCGAAGACACGAGGAGGTGACACAGGGTCACAGTTATTACATCATGATGCTGCAACCAGTTTTCCTATAACCAGCTCCAAAAATGGAATTCTTCTAGACGGCTTAGGAGTATCAAATTTACATGCCGATTGCCTTACTCATGATGCAGTTTCTCGAATGTGCAGATCGACTTTGATGTGTCCTGCCAAAAAGGGTGCCAGACAAAATTTTCACGACGTCAGACACGAGAAGTGATTTACAAATCGCATACAGTACTGTTCAGGCACCTTTACTGCCCTGCCTTAGTAGACTTGGGGATACGCACGTTTCTATTAAAGTCACTGAATAGTTTTAGTAATCGCACAACGATGGTGACCCTTGGCATTGCGTTAAAGAGTGTTGAACATTTTTTATTTATTTTTGCTTCCCTTGTAATGAGTATCAGTGCCCTGATGATCCAGCTCAATCATTGTACCAACTCATATATCTGCAGTTGCACATCCCAATCCTTTCATGGTGCATTTGTATTCCACTTGCTCCTCAAATTGGCATCATGAGTAAACATTCACAACACAGCTTTTGCATCCATAGTGTTCCTGTCTGAGAAACTTATGGTGATGTATTCAACAAGTTTTACTCTGATTGTTTGATATGATTTTAAGGTGAAACAGGGTACAGTAGAACCTTGCTATGAAGAGGTTAGCTATAACAATGTGTGATACACTCCGTGTTGAGTTTTTCTACAAGAAAATTCTATGTGACTGTTGGATGTGGTCATGGCTTGTTCATATTTTGCTTGGTTTCTCCATTGTGATGGAAGAACCGTCAAATTATATGTAAGGTCGTCATCTCCTTATTCATCTAATGTGCATCACATGTACATTGAATTCAAAGGCTATTTATTGGGGTCAAGACAGCATAAGTGTTGTTTTCATACTGATTTTTTTTTTCACCACCATGCTATTTCAGTTTTAGTAAGAGAGTACTGTAAAATTAGCCAAAACTGTGAAGGTTTCCTTTAAGTTGGTAGAATTAAGCTTTAGAATATTAAAATTTCAACATTTTCTCGAGATAAAGATATTGTTCACAGTCCCTTATGCAAATTACATGAGGCAGTGTCAATGTCATTAGCCTTGTAGGCCTCTCATATGACTGCACACATCTTTAAGAAAATCCTATTTTTCAATGAGAATTGAAAAACAAGAAATTATACACTGTATCTTTCACACCCAGTTGTTCTGGATATCTTGTGTATGATATTGTGTTCAATATCACTGTTCTGTGAAGCCTAGTTCCATGTCTGGAATTATGGTATTTGAGAGCTAACATGAGATTACTGCAGCTGTCAAAGATATTTGGGGTTGTAGCACTCATTCCAAGGCACTGCCAGTTTTTGCCAAATATTGTTGAAAAGTTGGTGTTTGTTATACGATAAGCATGTGTCAAATTTCAGCCAAAACTGTCCATGAGTTTAACTGTGGCACATACTACTTGTACTGGAGTATGATAATCCCCCAAAAGTCTTTTGTGTGTGTGTGTGTGTGTGTGTGTTTATCAATGCCAGCAACAATGACAATGATGGTTTATGAAGAGCAGTTGTTGTTGCCTGTACAGTGCGGAGTACATGTACCAGGAAAGGTGGTGTTAAAAACCCAGTAGCATGGGGCATCATGGGTGGTCTTATTGAACCAATCTTCATTCCCTGCTCACCAAGGGTACATTTGAAAACCACGAATAACACCTGTCGGCGATTATGTGCGTGGAGGCCTGTGCTCATCGGTAACGGTCAACTCCAGTCAAGATTCTCCGACTGTGTGCATACTTACATTAGAGATCATTGATAAAGTTGTACACAATTCCTTACAGGGATTCTCAAGTATATTCGAGCTGAGCCAGCCTCTCAATCCATGGATCCCCACGCCACTGGCCGGTCTCTAACATAACTTTTTGCTCCTGGTGAGGTCAAAAGTCAATGTACTTTATGAAGTGGTTTTGCTTATTCTTTGCCACATTGGCAATACTGTAAAAGTGGAAATTTTCGCGCATTTTGCGCAGCCCGAAACTAGCCCCAAAATAAAAGCATGTGAATATTTTTGTTTGCCATATGTTCCAGCAGTTGATTCCACAGAATTAAAAACACGCGAAACTCTTCTTACCCCACCTAGTGCGAAAAACTAGTCGCGCAAAAATATCCACTTTTACAGTATGGCAACATTCAGTGTGTTCTGGAATGTTGAATATCAGTGGACGCAAGATATCTTGTACCAAAGATGTCAAGAGTGGTCGGGCAATGTACAGGTGTATCATTCATCTTGGTGGAGGAACACTCAGATGTAAAGGTCATAATATAGCCCATCTAAATTGTAGCAAGAAGGGGGCTTTCACCTCCCTGATAATAGGTCTTCATTTTCATGAATGTTATTTTTCTGTAATGTATGTTGCCTGTTTATACAAGAAGTGAACTTGTTTATGTTGTGCAGTCGGATGACAATCAGTGGCCATTTTGATCTTCATGTTTCAGTCGTATGTGACATTGGTTATTTGTTGCTCATTGCGGTTTGTAATCCTCCCAAACCTTCTTGGGAATGTATTTTGGAAGATCATGAGGGAATTTCTGAGAATCTTAAGCCCACTGTACGTAGTCAGAGGACATTCCTCGGCATTGTTAGGAGCTGTATCCCTGTAATGTTTTGTTTATTAATCAGGTATTGGCTACCTGCACTGGCCATTAGTTTAAGTTATGATGATTATCGGACACATACTGTATTATTGTGACTTTCTTCTTAGACATCATATTATGAACTTGGGTGTAAGTTTTAATCATGTTTTGATCACCAAGTACAAATGTACCAGTAATTTGTAATAAAGAATGTTCATGTTGAAGACATTTGCATAAGCTTTTTCTTTTTAAATAAAAAAAAAAGAATATTTGTAATGTGTATATAATGTGTTGTTTTCATTTTGGTGTGAAGTTCTATGTACATTGTAGTGTGTATACATGTATTAAAGGTATAAGTAAGGTAATGTAAAGTTACCAAATGAGCAAACCAGTCTTACATGAACATTGTGAATTCAAAATACATACATGTGAATCAAATGAACACATAAAAAACCTCACAGAAAGCAACTACAGTGTACTACGACAAATGGACGAGCAAATCCAGAAGTAGAGGCCTGGCAAGACTTATCATCATCATCACTCGCATCACCCGACATGCCTCCACACTCAACGCCAGAAACAGCCAGAGACCAACATACCCCCTACTCCCCCACCCGCAATCTATCTCACAATCTACATTAACCCCCCCCCCCCCCCCATGCGCACAAAAGTCACTCCTTAAACTGCTAGCCTACAGCAAAGTCAGTGGATAAAGGTCCAGGTTTTACACATACGCTTAAACCTTATAGCAAATGAAGTCATCCGGACCATTGCATTTACCTTGTAAACATACCAAAACAAAAAAAAAAAATACACACACACAAAAAAGAGAGAGACGAGCTACGATGTAAATACAGAAACGGAAAATCATGACTGCCTAATTCACCTTGTTGAGTACATACCTCATATAAGCGAGCTTGTTATAATGGGGTTTCTATGTACATGTTTGTATCTCCCGACATAAACATACACATTTGGAGCCAATGCGTGTGTTGGTATGTACAGTGTTTGTAGCTCCATTTATTGGATGCAACTCTTAACAGTGACAGAGACAGAGAAATGGTCACGGCTATCTTTTGTAGCATACGTCATGCATCATCAGCAGCAAGTCAGATGGAATATTAGCCAATTATGTGTGGAAAGAAAATGGATACAATTCCCTTAGGTCATTGAGGATTAAGACATTTGCACTTGTGCATTTCATTTTTCCCCCCTGTGTAAACAACAACTGTCCTCTGTAAAGTCCACAAATAGACAAACAGGAATTAATTACAGTGTATGTCAACCTTGTCAAAGTTGAATCTATTTGGACTGAAGAAATAGCTTTGACTTTGAAAAAATTCGACTTATGAGGGATTAGGATCAATAGAATATAAAGAGGAGAGGACTTGAAAAGACCTTTGACTAAGGTGATTATTTGACTTGTGCAAATCAATATTACATTGTACAAAACATAAGGTACATCACTTATGTAAGGAAAAAGAAATACATGTAAATAACTAAATTAGAACTAATGAATAGTGATCTTTACAATTTTCTTACCATTTAAATCATTTCTTTACCAGACTGACCGATATGTTTAAACTTCATGCGCATAACAACAACAAAGCTTGTCTGAAAGTTTGACCACCACAGCTAAAACTTCTGAATGCAATCTGGATTTCATGTACTGGTACTGTGTGTAGTAAAATGTACCATCAGAAGGTGAATTGCATAGTTCGACGGGAGATCCTTATGGAAAGAAACATTGGTAAACCCTTTGGATGATGGCTGCCAGAAAACTTTAATCCTGAAAACCATAAATTCTGAACTCACTACCATGTGACGTCCCTGAAATGTGATTAGAAGAGATTGATAAAAATCTTGTCATTAAGTTGCAAAGGCATCTTCAACATTTTGTTACACTGTGCCTTTGTATACTGGAATTACTATTATTATGCTAGTCACACAGGAGACAACCACGTACAAAAATATATATACATATATATATTTTCTTAGAAACCTTGCATACATACATGTATATGAACAGTGCTACATGTGTGTAGTAAAACTAAAAAAAAGAAAAAAAGCCAAGGAAATCCTACACAGTTAGAAGATATATCTTATATGAAATTTTTCCACACAAATACATGTATATACATGTAGGACATACAGGGCTTCATATGAATACTTTAAAAAAAATGTAGAAAGCGGATAAAGGTTTAGTTCAACCTTACATCAGGCAGTCACTTCTAGATAACAGAAAAGTGCTGACTAACCCAAAAGTTATGACCAATTTGATACGGTGAATCCACTGAAATGACACAACTCATTCAGGAACAGTATAAATATGTCTGTACAAAGGTATATGTTCTCTAAATGTATGTGGAAAATACATGCTAAAATAGACATTAACTGCGAGCTATATTCTATTAAATGAATCTGTCTGTACAATACATCACTAAATTTGTGATGTATTTTTCTTTGACAGTACAGATTTTGATGTACTGTAATCAAAGAATATAGTTTGCTGTCTGCTTTTTACTTCAGGTACCATAAATAATAAATGCCACAGAATGGATTACAGAGAACTCTGTAAAAGCGGAACTTACCGAAAAATCAATTGTTTTGTGCTCGGCCAGTAAGACAAATTTCACAACTTTATCATTTCTCATACGGTCAAGATAACTGAATGAGAACTTCAAACTGCTTACGTTGCCACGGCGGTTATGGGGTTTGGCAGCACATACCACGATATTTAAAGGTAACTGGTCCGCAATATGCATTTGCATGTTTTTATTTTCACGCTAGTTTTGTGTCCCATGTTGTGTGAAAATGTCCACTTTTACAGCACTTAAGGAAGAAAATCCACTGATATTCGAGAGATATTGCTCTCTAGAGTCATGCCATCCACCAACTGCCTCAGAGATTTGCTTCTGCAGTTCTTGCATCTGGTCCATCATGAACCTGAACACAACAAAAAGAGAAGTACATGTCTGTGATGAGAGGGAAAGAAAACTAAAAAAAAAGAGTGAGTGAGGGGAGGGGGATGGGTGAGTGGGGTGAGGGGAGGGGAGGGGGAGGGGAGGGGAGGGGAGGAGGAGGGGAGGGGGAGGGGTGAGTGGGGTTAGGGGAGGGGAGGAGGAGGGGAGGGGGAGGGGTGAGTGGGGGTGAGGGGAGGGGAGGGGAGGGGGAGGGGGAGGGGAGGGGGAGGGGAGGAGGAGGGGTGAGTGGGGTGAGGGGAGGGGTGAGTGAGGGGAGGGGTCTGCCCCCCCCCCCCCCCCCCCCCCCCCCCCCCCCCCAGGAAAACGCAGTATCTAACAATTTTGGCGATTTTCACTTTTTTTGCATAAATATAGTCAGTGGGCAATCCTTCTTCATATGACATATTCAGATTTTTGAAAAAATGTTTGGAAAGCTACTTTTCCGTAACTGCCAAACGCAGTATCTACACTTAACTTGCACTTTCCCCAAGGAAAAACGCAGTATCTACATGATGAATATTTCCCAAGGAAAAATGCAGTATCTACAAAGCTAGTCTTAATTACCAGACACTGTTATTTATATATGTGAATACTTTGCCGGTTGTTCTGTAATTTGAACGTAAATTACGTTCTTTAGATATACTTGCTCAATAATAAAACGTAATGTTCAAAATATCTAAGCGAAACAATACTGATTAGTAAATATTTTGATGAGATCGTGATCCTAATATAAAACACAGTGTGTGATTAAGACTAACCAAACAATACAGCACAACACTGACAGCTTGCAGCTAGCTGCACTGAGCATGCAGTCAGCACAGGGCCGGCCGGCTAGTCAGCATACAGTGTGAGTGTGTACTTGGATTAAAACAAAATGTTGTCGCGGGGAAAATTACTCGTGAGCCTGGCCCTCAAGAAAATTTATCTGCAGATAATGAGTAAGTTATTCAAAACTATTTCAATATTGAAAGAATAAAGCTGATCGTTTGTCACACGAAGCGAGGTAAACACAAATGCATGTTTGTCACACGAAGCGAGGTAGAGTTCTAACACAAATGCATGTTTACCTCGCTTTGTGTGATTAACGATCAGCTTTTCTTTCATATTCTACAGTGTACCTTGATGATGAACATCTTCCGTACTATTTCAATATTAACTTGTTGTGAAGTAACTTTGATAGGCCTAGACCCTTGTAAAAATTCCTCAGGCCTCCAAATCTGAAAGTTTCGTCGAAAGGCAATAGATCTATTCGTGTTGTATCGGATAAACGTCGCGTTATACTAACATGTTAGACCCTATATTTAGATCTAAGTCCAAGTCTAAGACTTGTCTAGACAGTAACGTTTGAGTCTTCCGTTTCTTTTCTAACGTTAGACTTAACGTTAATCAGAACGTTCACGGTCCGTATTCCAAAAGTCCTAAAGAAAGATGTAGTGTAGGACTAGAGTAGACCTACTCTAGGGCAGGCCTGTTTATAAACTAAGAAAGAAGTCTAAGACTAAAACTTATCCACTTAGAATCCTATTCCTAAGTCTAGTGAAGTGTCAATGTTCAATTATCTACTTCATACCATACTGTCTTAAAATTACATAGATCTAAACAGCAATCTAGTTGAAAATAGATTATGTGAAAAATAGGTAGGCTACCAATGGTAAATGGACAAAATAGAGACAGTTAAGAATAAGTTGTATTTTAATTCTTATCGGATCTAGACAGTGTCTAGACCCTAGTGTCTGAGTAGTGAGACTGGGTTGCGTAAAATGCATGCATGATTCAATGCTGCATGCTACAACTTACAAGTAAAAAAGTTACATTACAAATTTACATGACATAACAAACTTAGGTTCAATCCAGAAGGAATAGGCCTAGAGAGGGATGTCACTTCGATCTAGACCTGTTCTAGATTTATTTTTTTTTTTCTAATTAAAGAGTCCTGTCTCATGTAGGGCTTAGACTAAACCTTCTGCAGTTCTAACGTTAGGCTATTTTTATTTTTCTGTGAGTATCGTGCATAGCCTGAGGCTGTAGACTCGTGTAGCCTGCTACGTAGCCAGCCTAGAATAAACGATATAAAAACTAGACCTAGTCTAGATCGATCTAGGTCCAGACATCCGATTTAGATTTATTTTGGTCTAGACAGCCTGTAGCCTAGACTGTACAGATCTAGATCTAGTATCCTAACACGGTTAGATGCTAGTTAGCGGCTAGGCCATGTAGCATCACATTACAGCCCTGGCAAGCTTCATATTAAACGCGTGAACGTTACAGCAAGATCGGTCTGGGAATGTAAGCAAAACGTTCCAAGAACGATCTGTTATTTGTTAATGCTATGGTTATGAAGCCTGCTCTTTAATCAGGGCATAAATGGGGGATGGAGGATGCATCCCCCAGGGCCAGAGGTTGAGGATGGTGCATCATGAATACTTGTACAATGATGTATGTATGCATACATAATTATGGCAGAAGATTAATCCAAGTCATTCCGCTGTAGATACTGCGTTTTTCCTTGGGGAAATCAGTCAATTGCATGGGGTTTCCCCAAAGTATCTACATTTTCACTAATAACTTAAAAACAAAACAAAAACACAAAATGATATTTTCCAGGAAAATTGGTAGCTAGATAGACTAAAATTCCACAATGAAGGAATTTTTCAAAAGAGTATATTTTCCAGGGGCTTTGGCAAAAACATAAAATGGTGAATATCTCGGTTGTTGAGAAATGGAGCTGGATGTAGATACTGCGTTTTTCCTTGGGGGGGGGGGGGCGGGGGGTGATTGAGGGGGAGGGGTGAATGGGGTGAGGGGAGGAGGAGGGGTGAGTGTAGGATGGGAAGAGATTGGGGTGAACTTTCGGATCAAATGATCTTTCCCTGTCAGTTGAAAGAAAATTAATTTCTCTTGTACTGCAAAGTCCATGTTTAAATTTGGAACCTCATTTCATTGGTAAATCCATGATCATCGTTTATGACTTTCAAAGCAGGAAAAGGGGAAAAGGAGAGAAAGTGTTTCTTAACCCTATTCTAACTGGGGGGGGGGGGGGGGGTCAAATTGACCCCCCCTTGACGTTTCGCGCCACGATTCCGCAAAGCGCAAAGATTTTGCCACGTCGTTTCACAACTTTTTTCATTGAAGTCTTCCGCATATTTTGAGACCAAATTTGCGACGTCCGGGTACACTGTTCTGAAGTTAGGTAATGTTATGCATATGCATGTCAACCCGAAAACAGCTCAAATTCATGATATCGTGTGCAAATTGAATGCAAATTGTGTTTTTTGGTTAAATTGATATGAATTACATTATTTCAACTTTTAACCATTGAAATTAATCAATTCTAGTGTAGATAAGCCTGAAAAAGTGCCTACAACAAATTTTGGCAAAAAAAACAATAGAAATCAACAGGTCGAAAAAACAATAGAAATCAACAGGTCGAAAAAACAATAAAATACATAAGAAATTAACAAAACAATAAAAAACAAAAGAAATTGATTTTGATTGTGCTATTTTTTTACATGAAAATTGTTTGATATGTCTTGAGGAATTCTGACACAAAAATTTAGCAATACATCAGTCTTTTTAATGGAGTTATAGGTGAAAATATGATTTCATTCACAAATTTGCATAATTAATTTATTAAAAATAGAAAGGCAATATTTTTCTAATGTATGACCATGTAATCTTGTAGTTGACATCCAGCTCTATCTTCGGGCAAAATTTCCCGGCGATCACGCGATCTGTGGCCGAGATCTGAAGGGGGGGGGGGGGGGGGGGGTCAAATTGACCCCCCCCCAGTAAAAACTTGGTCTCAAATAGCCCAGTTAGAATAGGGTTAAATGTGGTTGATAAGTAGCTTGTCTGAGCTCCATGGATGCCAACCTTTTAAATAGCACTGCGGAATTCTGAAGGCTGAAGCACCATATATTTGAAGGAAAAACAGTATTTTTCTTCTTCCTGCAATAGAAATGTGTATTAATACCATTTAGGGAAGACAGCATTTCCCATGAAACCTGCAGTATTTTTGGCAAAAGGCAGTACAAAATACTGCGAAAAAATAAAGTAACAGTTGGCATCTCTAGAACCTCACGGGATGATGTTCTGATTACCTCTGCCTCCTACACAAATCAGGAAACATAATTATCTCCGCCAAGGCAGGTTATTTTTTCCACGGTGTTGGTTTGTCTATTTGTTTGTCTGTGTGCAAAATGACTCAAAAAGTTATGAACCAATTTGGATGAAACTTACAGGAGAAGTTGATTATGACACAAGGAACAGATGATTAAATTTTGGTAGTGATCCAGGAATCTTTATGAATTTTTAAAGGATTTTTTTATCCTTCTGGCAAATGGGGTCAATGAACTTGGGAGTTCAATCTGCATGTATTTGATGTTTGCCTACGTGCACTACCGCACATGCTCTATATGGGCGTGGCGCCGTGCAGCTGGAAGCTGATTGAGTAAACAAAAGGCTTCTACAGTTGAACCTCTTGTATCCGGACAAGTCGGGACCGGGGCTCGTCCGGATAAGGGATTTGGCCGGATAAGGGAGACTCAATGCTTTATACATGTACATATACATACACATGATATGTACAGTGTACTGATGTAGCCCATTGTAGTACCACATGTAGTAATGTGTATACTACAACCTTTTCATTGTTACACTCAGTAACAGACCCCAAAATAGAGGTTCGTGTTTTAAGAATGAAATCATTTTCTTTTATAAATTCTTGGGATGATTTACCTAAATAATTATTAAGAAATGTATCAAGTATAGGTAATTCATGTGCGTTTGTGTAGAAGTTCTCAAGGAATTGGGAATCCCCCTTTCCTCCCGTAATTATTAAAAAAGATAAAAAAATCACGGCGAGATTGCGTCCGGATAATAGAGAGATCCGGATAAAGGGAGGCCGGATAATAGAGGTTCAACTGTATATTGAGAAATTGGGCGATTTTCAGCATGTGTGTATGGGTGGAAATGAGCTGCTTGGTGGAGGTCTGCACTCTCAGAGCACTTTTAATGAAAGACATCAATATGTACCTGTCCGGATTGTTGTAATTCTCCTCTCCCTCTCCATCCTCTGCATCTCCCTTGACCGCTTGCTGGACCTTCTCCATCTGCTGCTGGACAGCGGTCAGACATTCCTTGATGCCGCATCCTGATGCCCCTTTCTTGTCCCGCGCCAGGGGTAGGAGAATGTGCAGGGCTGCCAGCAGGGCGGGGCGGGTCTGCATGGCCCCCACTGACACACAGTGCTCCAGCTCATACACAAATGACCTGTGTAAAACACACACAGAGAAATGATATCAGTGAGGGAAAGATTCCTACCATCACAAACCTGCCTTAACAAGAGAAACCATTTTGAAGTACTGAAAATGTGGGAAGAAATAGGACCTCTCTATAGAAAAAAACAAAACAAAACAAAACAAAACAGAACAGAACAGGGTATGATCCTATAATAAATGTAAAGTTTAATTCTTGTGAATATTCTGTATTCTTTCCAAGTATGCTTAAAAAAGATGGCATATAAACTGGTTTAGGACAACTATCCCCTGCACAATTACCCCAGACCCCTCGCCTGACCCTAACCCTAATCCTAAGCCTGACCATAACCCATATTCTAACCCTAACCCTAATCCTAATCCTGAATCTTATCCTATCACTATTTAGCCATAGGGTATTTGTCCATGAGGGGAAATTGTCCTGATATGTATAAACAGCATAATATTTTGCCTTTAGTGAGATAAACCATTGTAACTAATAGAAAGTTTTACCTCTCACAGTCATAATAAATTTCTGTTGTTCAAAGGCATAGAAGAGTATGACCAATTGCACTGCAACGATCATGTGTGAAGAAGTCTCATTGAAAGTTTGCATTTATGGCTACTTTTCCCTACTGTATTTTAAAAGTAAATTTACTTTAAAGGGGAAGGCTAGTAACTGATCAGTGGGAATCAGTGGAAATGCTGGGAGATGATTGTTCCAATCCTTATGGGATTCATTCAAGAGTTCATTGTATATCTATTGTTGTGTGAAAATGATTTGCTTCAGAATGGTCTCATATTCAAGTAATGTGCAGATTAATGCTCCGTCACTGACCAGGGACGCTAACCTGGAAACATTAAACTGCACATTACTTGAATATGAGACCATTCTGAAGCAAATCATTTTCACACAACAATAGATATACAATGAACTCTTGAATGAATCCCATAAGGATTGGAACAATCATCTCCCAGCATTTCCACTGATTCCCACTGATCAGTTACTAGCCTTCCCCTTTAAAAAGAGAATTAACAGCAGATTAGGATAAATTACCACCTTGTATGTCTGCGGCTGGAAAGCCATGCATCCTCCTTGTATGGCTCATGATTGAAACTCCAAAATGCTCACCTGAGGAGTTCCTTATTACTGCCAACCGTCCCAACGAGGAACCCAGTCAGGGTCGGGAGTTCTGCTGCACTCTCAGCCACATCGAGGGTGCCCTCCGACCGGACCACCGCATCCGTCATCTCGCCGACACAGGCCGCCATGCCGGTGGCCAGTGGGTCGTCATGGTGACCGTCTGAAGATTGGCTGGTCTGTCGCAGGATGTCTGAAATGGCTGGTCTGATGCTCGTCAAAGTCTGTTGGGAAGAAGAAAAGAGACGGGTTTGTTAAGCTAAAGACGTGAAACATCAGAGCAATTTATTTTCTTCCTGTCAGTGGTAGCTACAATAGTACCGCACAATGTGTATCGAATAGGAAGGGAAACCACAGGAAGCTAATCTAATGTCAAAATTCTGAATGGATGAATATTTATATTATTCTTCCTCTAAAACCGCTGGCCTCCTAAATATTCTCAGAACTTTTTTTTTTTTTCCATTGCTACATAGCTACCTGCTAAATACTGTTTTAGGGTTGTCTTTCCCTGGCAAGAATTTTTCCAAACCAGTATACCAACTGATTTTCAGGGCAAGACAGACCCATAGTTTGCCTATTATATGTTTGATTGAAAAAAAAATAATCATACTGAAATACTACACTCACATGAATTCTGAGCTGTCTCCTGGAAAACAAAGAATTTGTAAATTATGTCTTTGAAGTGCAGCACTAATGTTACAAGTTACACATCATGGAATGGGTAATGCAGTAGCTCTTTTACAACTACGAACTTCGCACGCAACATAAGCGATTTCAACTATCAAATGGTGATTTCTGAAAGCAGTGACAGTCAAACAATCACACATGCCTGTTGGAGCCGACTGGTGCTCCCATCTTCTTTGCCCGCTGTGTGTCTGAGAGCCTTGACAAACTTTGTGAAGAGGTCTGCCACCACTTCGTGCTGTCTGGCATCATGGAAGGAGCCCCTACGTCCCAGATGACACATGACCCTGGAAACGAGCGGGACAAAGTCCAGCACGGCATCTGCACGAAACAGAAATTTAACAGTTAACTGTAATTAGCTCTCCAGTGATAAGTCACCAAAATGAATATAGCATTCAGAAAAAGGACAGCTACTCTGTTGATTTTGTATGGCACATCGTTCTTTCAAATGATCAACCCATGCAGTTTATAATTACTACAAACTCATCTCATTCAAAATAAAACCAAGTTTTGACAGCGAGCCATATCTATGCTGCATTGTCTCAAGTTGTCAAGAGTGCAGCGAGGTGGCTCCGCTGGTAGCATATCTGCCTTTCAATTGAATGGCTCATGTTTGGGTGCGGGTTTGAATCCTAGTTAGTCTTGCTGAGCTATGTTCTGTGTTATTATGCCATATCCCCTAGCAGAGGCAAAACACTCTGTCCCTCAGAAAGTATATAAAATGGAGGTTACATGTGTGAGAAAGTCACAACCCACACTAGTGAAAAAAATCATTCTTCATTCATATATTGCAAAGAGCAGGGTGCATAACCTGCTGAAGTGGTATGTCCTAAGTATATACCCAATGGAAGAACAGCTAGTGCAGCTGAATATTGGCTATCCAGCCATCTTCTTGTCTTGTACAGGTAGAAAATGAACAAACAAACAGAATCTGAACAGCTATCAATAAATTTGATGGTTTGTTAATTTCATTCTCCATCCGACAAGATAGCTGGATAGCCCATATTCAGCTGCACCAGCTGGTTTTCTATGGGGTGCAGTTGTGAGTACTTGGGGTGGACCACTTGACGTGGTTATGCACCCTGTTCTTCACGACAAATGAATGAAGCAGAATCTTTTAACATGCATGGGTTGTGACGCAATCACAGATGGAACTTCCATTTTATGTCCTATCTGAGGAACAGAGTGTTTCATCTCTACATAAGGAGACTGGATGATAACACGTAACATTGCTCAGGAAGACTCAATGGGATCTGAACCTGTGCTAGAACACAAAGCCATTCGATAGCAAGTCATAAACGCTACACACTGAGCAACCTCGATGCCTGGGGTGGCTCACTGGTTGATTGATGCCATACCTGTCTTCAGCAGAAGGTGACAGAAGTCGGCCAGTCGAGACCGGAAGCCATCGGTGCCGAATCCAAGCATGACGACATCACTGCTCATCTTCAGGACAACCTGGAAAAAAATATTGGAAGAGATTTCTCACATGATCTCCATACCTAATACTTTAAATTCCCCAAAGAAAATCCCATCTTTCAACTGAAGTTGAACAATTACAAAAAAAAAAAAGAAGAGGCAAATACACAACCCCAAAAGCAGAGTGATTACATAACCCAAATCTATAAAGACAATTCTATGAAACACAGCAAATATACCAGGAATGTGACACATTATCAGTATGCAAAGATTACTCACATATGACTGCTATGCGACTGACTATCGAATATCAGTCAACATGGAGTTACCGTATTCGCCGGCGTATAGGCCGCAGTATTTTTCAGAAAAATAAAAGTGAAAAGTCGGGGTGCGGCCTATCTGGCGGCAAAACCAAAATTGGTCTCTGCAACCCGGCAAATCGGGAGTAAAAACTAACACATTTATGCATATATGGGACTACACAATAGGCAACCAAGGAGGCAACCATCCCCCGATAATCTCTGGCCGATGATATGAATACCGGTATATAAATCTTACAAGCAAAGCTGCATTCCGTGTTTGTTCCTCATCAGTATGTCCTCTTTGTCTTTTCTATGAAATTTTGATGAGGCAAAAATAAAACTTAAGCTCAAAGCGTAGCGCTGTGCTAATTAATAATGAGTAATAAAGTGTTTGTCAGAACCTGTCTATTACGTGATTACCTGTCTATTACAATGAACCTGTCTATGACCATGTACCGTAGTACCTGTCTATACATGAATACCTGTCTACTATATTACTGTACCTGTCTATAGACTGTACAGACAACCACCTGTCTATTACATGAATACCTGTCTACTATATTACAATGTATCTCTCTATAGACTTGCATGTGTACAGACAACCCACCTGTCTATCTACACTGTATGCTATCACAATGTGACTCGATCGACTAGCAACTCGCACACCTGTGGTTTATGTTCTCTAGCGTTAGATTTCCTCCTGTCCCTTTCCCTCATTTTCTCTCTTTTGCTTTTGTATCATTGCACATTATTTTCAGAGTACAATCGTACTTTTGAGCGTGTTTTGTTCATTTTTGTTAAGTTATTACCTCACTGGCAAAAATTTGGAGGTGAGTTTTTGTTCGAGTGTTTGTTCGAGTTTTTCGATTGAACGATGTATCTACGTGTGTGACAATATTATTAATGTGTGCGAGAACATTGTATTTTGTATGGTACCCACTTGTTTATTTCCGTGAAAATTTAAGTATTTTTTTTACCGTAAAGTGTCTTCATCATTCGTCTTCAAGCATCATGTTTTCACATTTCTTTTCAGTATTTTTTTTTTTTTTTTTTTTTTTTTTTGCGTTGCACAAATCGGGGGTGCGGCTTATACGGCGCTGCGGCCTTTGCGCCGGCGAATACGGTAATCAATCTTTCACTGTCTCACAGTCGATATCACTAGGAACACACTTGAAAAGATAGCTTTAAAGAACACTTGTAATAGCAATCAGTCATTGCTTTTTTCCATACACAATGATATCAATGAACCATGAGCTACATCAGATATTGGTACTGCAGGACCTATAGTTATGTACTCATCTAATGCCATGTAACATATGAAATATGAAGAATACAGTGAAATAAAGGGTCAGTAAATGTTTCGATGTGAGGCACTTATGCTCATAACTTCAAGTGAGTTAAATTTGAAGAGTGACAAATATACAGCCTTGAGAAGTATGCATAGTGCTCTGCCACGGCATTAATAAAATATATAATTATACTCACTGTAATGCAGTCCTTGGCTAACTTTTGCACAAGCTCCTCTGATGGGGTGTCCTTGCCGACTCTTTCCTCCCCAGAGCTCTGGGGGAGCAACGGCAGGAGTTCCCTGTCACACCAGGCAAAGAGCTCATCAAACACGTCAGCCACCTGACAGGGTTCGCTGCCCGTGGGACTACAAGGCTCAGCATTCTGAAATGACAACAATGGTAACAGAATATATTGTGAAATGCAGAAAAATAATCTTTTTCATAGATACTTTAAAACTCTGTTTGTTCAGTAGCCTAAAGCATTGGTCGATAAAAAGAGTCAACAATGATACAAGGTTTGGATTTTTTGGACTTTTTGGATAAACGATTAGTTGAGAAACTTGCTTACAATAACAATGCTATGGCCTTATCTACCCAGGGTAGCCTCTAAAATGTCTATACTGCACTGCTAAATGGCTCTGACACTACTGTAAAACGAGGAATGTTCGCGTGCATTTTAATTTCGTAAATTTCGCTTAGTGCAATGATTCGCGAAATTAAAATGCACACGAAAGTTCTTGTCTACACTATATGCATTGAATGCCAGTGGCAGTTCGCGAAAATTTCATGCTGCAAAAAAGGCCGTCGGCTCCAATTCACGAAAAATTCATGCCGCGAATATATCATGTTTTACAGTATCACTATCCCAGCGAACTGCCATACTATGATTATACACCTGGGTCAAGAGCGACAATGAAAGCAAAACATCTTCAACATAAGCGCCAGGCAGGATTCAAACCTTGGGATTTTCTGTTTGAGAATCCAGAGTCATAACCACTACACCACAGTGCTACTGAATTCAATCAACCCACCGTGTACTTTGAGTGCTAATTGGCACAGAAAACTCAATAGCGATGTACACACTGTCCAAAGTCCTTGGCATAGAATAGGTTAACCTGACAAAAAGAAATGAAATGCAGAACTGTGTTGCTGAAACTGATGGATAATATTAGGACGAGATGAGAAAATGGTTATCAGATGCACCCACCTCTAGCGATTGGAGATGGATGCAGACTCGACAGTAGGCCTGGAGGGTGGTGACCAAGACCTCGTCGGAGACCAGATCGTTGAGGGGTCCGGGATTCAAGAGACGCTTCTCTAATGCCGGCTGTGACGGAACGCATCAATAAATGGAGCAATCTCAATAACATGCGGCGTATATCTTTATATGATGATGTTTATATAATATCATGGTGGTGTTCACATTAATGCTGGCACTCTACATGACACTAATACGTCATACCTGCCAACATTTCAAGATGTAATATCTTCCTCGTGGATTGCAAAAATCTTATTTTATATGCAAACTGAAGTTAAAAATCTTACTTTCGGTCAAATCTTCAGAAAATACACATGAAAGGTATATCTAAATATTTTTTAAAAATCTGATTTCTCTGACAGAAAATCTGATTTTGCTATTTTTAACGTAAAAAAATCTTACTGAATCTGATAAAATCTTACTAGTTGGCAATATGCACTATTGCTCAATTTCACATGGGAATGTGCCATTTCATCCAGAAAAAAATTATTTTTTTTTGCAACAACCACCCAATGGTGAAAAGAGTGATGCATTTGATAGCGGAATTAAAGACAAAGACAACTTCTTGATAAAGATATATTGTTGATGATATGCAATCATGGTCTATGTTAATAGTTGCTCAGTTTCAGGGGCCTTGTGTCTAGTTTTCTCCATTTAGGAGAAAATTTTCTGTCAAAAGTCATACATCTCTGACTACTTGAAGTTTGTTTGCATGCTTGAAGGCCATGAGGACAGCATTTGCTTTAAGTAATTGAATACATGATTTTGTGGACAGGTTGTCTTGGAATGTTGTGTTAAAAAGTACCGAAACTGAAAACTGTGTGTGCAACAGTAACGACAACAATATAAACATGTGGGACATGGTGCAACAGTAACGACAACAATATAAACATGTGGGACATGGTGCAACAGTAAAGACAACAACATAAACATATCGGACATGAACTATATAATTGTTTCTTTACTTAAATCATGAAAGACAAAGTTGTGCAATAATTCATCTGGTGGCTTCCTCAGCGACACTTTTGCCATAAGACTATATTTGTCGGGGAAATCTTCCGCTATTATTCCTGTGTATCAAATGTATCAATATCATACCAGAACCAACTTGAGACTGGTGACCATTTCTCGCAGTGCCGTTGCCTTGGTGTCCAGCAGGACCGTTCGACAGGAGTAATTGGTCAGCAACCAGTCTAGATAAGCCAGCGCCAGACCAGGTTGCGGCTTGATGGGCTCCGAGAAGGCTACCTTCCTCTTCTTCTGGGCTGCCCTCTGGAGGTGAGATGGGGACAATGTCATATACCAAATCATCACTGGAATTTTTTTTTTTACATATTATAGAGGGAAGTATATTAGTATGATCCATTGCTGCTATCAAAAAAAAATGCTTCAAAAGGCAACAAAATTTGTGTCTTACTGCACTTTATTTGAACTATAAACAGTGCATCCTGTCTACGGGGTTATATTTCTTGTTTCAAAACAAAAATCATGAGAATGTCAAGTACTGGTTTATTTGTTCAGGACTAACTTAACTATGCAACAGTTGACTCATACCAAGTGTAGCATGGTGTTTGGAGTTAAAAATTCCTTTGTTGTTTCATCATGACTGACCTCAAATTTTCAAAACTCTCTTCAGCAAAATGGTGTCTGTCAATGAGGAGTGGGGAAACGAGTTGAAGTTTGTCACACCCAATATCTAGAAAAACATTGAGTCAGGGCGTGCAGACCTCCACTAAGCAGCTCATTTTCACCCATGCATGCATGCTAAATTTTGCCCAATTTCCCAATGATAAAGGATAAAGTTTGCCTCATCAACTTGCTGCTGCCCTATACTTGCCAAAAGATTAAAAAAAGTCCTTCAAAGATTCACAAAAATTCCTGATTACTATCAAAATTTAATAATCTGTTCCTTGCTTCATTATCAAAATTTCCTGTAAGTTTACCCCAAATCCGTTCACAACTTTTTGAGTTATTTTGCAGACAGACAGACGGACAGACAAACAAACCAATGTTGGCAAGAACATAACCTCCATGGCAGAGGTATTATCTGAACTGCATAAAAAGCCAATGGTTTTTCTACAAAGCGGTTCTATGAGGGTTAAGTACCTTCTTAGATGATCCTCTGTCTTCCTGCTCCTCACCATCCACTCCTCCATCGCCATGGGAACGTCTCTTCAGGGCAGCTTCCAGCCAATCAGAGATGAGCATGAGGGCGTCGTTGCCCCGCCCCCACAGGACTAGGCACTGGAGGAGGGGGCCATAGGCGTCAGCCGCGGAAGATGGGGGAAGGCTCTTGAGCTTGGACAGGCAGCCATGACTGCGGGATGAGAAGCACAAGTTTTTTTTTTTATGGGGAGTCACACTTGACCAGGTAAGACGAATTGTGCATATCTTTAATTTCATGGAATGAAAATGCAAAATAATATTCCATACAACAAGCAAAAAATTAATGTTTTTATTTTTGTACCAGTTTCATGTTACACGAAATGTTGGCATGCTAATTTCCACTTCTACAGTATTGAAAATTCTGTCATTTCTGAGCAAATGAACTGAATCATATCTTTTGAGTTAGAATTGTTCTAAATGACAGCTGGTAAATCATCAAATTTGGTATCCTACCAGAACCTGTATGAGGCATCAATATCTTGTGATTACTGTGATGCAATGACAAGTATTCTTTTGTCACCTTTGTCTGCAGGGAGACAAGGTATATTCAGTTTCTTTAAGGGAAGTCAGGAATTAAAGTCATGAAGATCATGTTTTGTAAGAAATCTTCAAATCAGAGATATAGTATCTCATGTATACAGTATTGCTACAATTTTTTCCCCTTTGCACCTTCTGTCATGACGTTAAATTTCTGTGTCATGTACTGTAGAATTACTTCTCTTGAGGAAAAGCACATACTGTTTCTAGATTGCGGACTTCTGACTAAGATACAGCAACTGAAGTGGGAGTATTTTGGGTCTAACCTGAAGGTAGGGACTGAAGATGCTGGTAGGAAGGCAGCAAGCACCATCACTGCCGACAGAGACCGGCCATCCTATGAGAGGAAAAGTGACAGTGGTCCTTGATCATTCATTTCTTTATCTACCTTCGCAGAACACCAATCAATAATTTATGATGAAAAATAGATGAATTTTTAAACAGGAATTGGAAGGGAAGGAAGGTGAGTAAGATATTGGCAAAGTGATGAAAAAAATTGCTGTCATTACAACTATTTTGTTAATTGAGTGAGAATATTTTGCATAGAGAACAGACAAGGACATTCCAACAAGTTTCCCTTTTTGAACTTGGGAGAGAAAAAAAAAATCTACTGATTCATTTATACAATCGTGTGAGAATATTTTGCATAGAGAATAAACAAGGATATTTCAACATGATTCCCTTTATGAACTTGAGAAAGAAAAAAAACTTGCTCCTAATTTGCTTTCACAGGCAAATACTCCTTTGCACAGGTACTTAAAGGTGGACATTTCTTCTTCTTTTTTCTGCCAAGCAAGGGCAGTTCTGTTACAATCAACACATGTGACCACACTATCAGGACTATAAATACCTCATACTTAATAACATTTGTGACTAGTGAGTAGTACTGATACAGTTTGACAGATTGACACAGAGTGACTACTCCTGCTGTGTGATGAAAAAAAGAAGAAATACCTTCACTGTGTGACTCACAAATATTGTTTATTCACAGCATAACTTCAAGGATAAGTTCACCTTCATTAACATTAACATTAAGGATTGAGAGAATGTAGCAATATTAGTAGAACACATCATTGAAAGTTTGAGGAAAATCGGACAATCCGTTCAAAAGTTATGAATTTTTGAAGTTTTTGTGCAGTCACCGCTGGATGAGAAGACTACTGCAGTGTATGATTGATGTCACATGCGTACAACAATATAAGGAAAATATAAATAGATGTGGGCTATAGAGGGTGACATTTTTAGAACATGCTCATCACACCTTAGTTTGATGACTTTGTGCCTACTGACACCATTTTTGAAAAAAAGAACGAAAAAAATGCGAAATCCAGGGTGCCCCGGCCAAAATCATTAAAAATCCAAGATGGCCGCCGTTTCGGCTTTAAAAAGACATTTTTTGCTGTAACTCGGCTATTTTTTCTACCAACGATACAACAAGAAATATACAAATAACTTACGTTTTATGTGTATGTGTCATGCAGATACCGGTATGTGGCTGGTACATTCAGGATGCATGGTAACTGTGCAGCCAGTGCTAATACTGTATCTGCTTTATGGTGCCCATTGACATTTCGTCATTAGACTTTAACAATTAGTCAAAGTGTACAATTCTACTGTAGGTGTACAATTTTGTAAAATGACTTGAATAAGCCTTCTATATATATGCCAATTGTCCTGCACAAAGGTACTTGACTGGATGATGTACATTGTATCTGCCGTCTTGCCTAAAAAACACATTTTTTACCATAACTCAGTCATTTTTTCATCTTTTAGCCTAGTTTTTGTGTTTCTCCATCACCACTTGGTCCCTTATTTCTCATGGCTGCTTTTCCCTACCATGTATGGTATATTGCTGTACTTTTATAAAGCAAGAGTCCTCACATTTCATGGGAAATTTGATAGCATTTGAGTGATTATCCAACCAGTTCTATGACAAACAAATGTTATGTACAATGTATGTTCCTCACATCTATAGCATCATAATGGTAGAGTCATCATCTCACTCTCTGTGACTGAAAGTTACAGTAGAACTGTACAATACAGTGTATGACTACACGTCTAAAGACCAAATGTTAATAAAGCAGATGTATCATAAAGTTTAGCCACTGGCTTCACAGTGCCCTGACCATGCATCCTGAATGCACCAACCACATACCGGTACCTGCATGACACATACACGTATAACGTAAGTTATTTGTATATTTCTTGCTGTATTATTGGTAGAAAACACCAGATTGATAGCTAGAACTTGATATTAAGAGTATGGTAGTCAACACGACTTGAAAAAAATACAGAAAAAAGTGCAAAAAATGGCGGTTGGGGTAGGGGTAAAGGACAAGGAAAATCAAACCTTAAATATGGGAAAAAAGTTAGTATCATGTGGAAGATCTGGCTTTACACTTAAATTATTATTATAATCCACTTCCTTGACCCCTAAAACATGGGTTTAGACACCAAAACCATCACAATTGACCAAAAAATAGCCCAGTTATAGCAAAAAATGTCTTTTTTAAGCCGAAACGGCGGCCACCTTGGATTTTTAACGATTTTGGCCGGGGCACCCTGGATTTCTTTTTTTTTTTATTTCATTTTTTTCGTTCTTTTTTTTTTCAAAAATGGTGTCAGTAGGCACAAAGTCATCAAACTAAGGTGTGATGAGCATGTTCTGAAAATGTGACCAAAAATTGACCCTCTATAGCCCACCTCTAATATAAAGAGAATTTCACAAAATTTCATCTTTTGAAAAAAGTACACATTCCCTTGACTCGTTACTGGCATATGTTATAGGTAATATTATTCCCATTGCCTTTAGAAAGAGGCAAGTCAAGTGCTCTTTTAATATGCGAAAAGAGTGAAAATATGTTGAATTTTCTTTACGTTTTCTTTATACTGTTGTACTCATATGACATCACAAGCCTTAGTAGTCTCCTCATCCAGCGGTTCCAACACAAAAGTTTTATAAATTCATAATTTTTGCATCAATTGTCCAATTTTCCTCAAACTTTCACTGATGTGTTCTACTAATATTGCTGCATTCACTCAATCCTTATGTTAATGAAGGTGAACTTGTCCTTTAATGCTGCACTCACAGTCACTGGCTTGTACAAACAAGAAACATGCATGAGGGAAACATCTCTTTGTGTCCTTACCTGGAAAGTGGCCAGAAACTTTGGCAGATCCTTGCTCAGTCTTGTTACCAATTTCTGTTTTGTAGCCTGGTTCACGGGCTGGATAAGTAATGTGCAAACAACAGCAGAAATTTGTTAATAATGGCATGTCCACACTGTGCAAGCAGAGCTGGTAAAATCTGGATTAAGCAATTCGGGGATATTCTACTAGCAATTAAAAATTTACGAAAAGATAAGGGTAAAAATCAGTGTGGTTTGTCAAGTGACTGCTTGTAATGTCACATTCTAATTAAAAAAACAACAAAAACACCCAAAACATTTTGAAACACAAGCCCTGTTTGCGGATCACATTTTCTGTCCTGAAAGTGTACTTATCTATATATGGATGACTAAATTCAAGACAAAATCTGAAAGGAACGTCTCATCTGTGGTATTGTCTAGAAGTATAATCTTTGACAAGAAAACCTTGTCGAAACAGCGGTTATTCCACAAAGAAATGTATAAAAAAGAACACATATTGCACTATAAATAGATTTGTCAAAAATTTGGAACCATGAATGGCTTGGAGTTAATGCATTTCTGGTAACAAGAAGAAAGTCTTGCAAACATTTATAGGGCACATAAAAGCTGATGACAACATGCAATTAATCATTCTCCTCCATAGTCGTAATTTGCAAATCTAGACAACTAGTATGACGTAAACAAATAAGCTATGATAATGCAGGACTGTGCTTGTTTGAAGGAAGCAGTGGGAAATTGGGACGGGTCTTACCTTGGCCAGTTGGTGGGCAATTCCCGTCCACAGGATCGCAATGATCTCAAGCATGCCGTCGATCACCTCCTTGTCCTTGAGGGAGAGACCTTCCTCATTCTCCTTCTCATCCTCCTCCCTCTCCTCCTCCTCCTCCTCCTCTGTTCCTTCCATCCCTTGCACATCGTCTTCCCCACCTGCCGCTGACGTGTCTCCCCCGCCCCCTCCAATAGAGCCCTGCTGGGCTTGCTTGATGCAGCCTCTCACGCAGCGGCAGAGCAGCAGCATGAAGTCAGCTGAGCGGACAAACCACAAGGTTAAGGTAAGGATTCAACAGGGTTTAACCTGTGCTATGAGACCACAGCAAATTTACTTGCTGTAAAGTGATGCTGTCTATAAAATTCATTAGAATTTCACAATACCATTGCAACTTGACAGACAACATTGTGGACATATGCAAACACAAGAAGTGTTGGTGTTATACTTTCCAAAACATTGCTGTATCTTTCCATGTCTTGAAATTAAACTGGTTGAGTTCATCACTAATTCTAATGAATCAATTAATGATACTTCATCACAAGCCCCAGAGTAATGCATGGTGATTCTGAGCATCTATATGAAGTTTTCTACCACTTCTTTACTGGACCCTGTAACATTAATTTATAACAATTTACAGCACAGGAAATAATGTCTTGATTCTTTCAACTACAAAAAAAATTGCTAAGCTTTCTGGAACTGGTACAAAAAAACTGTGAAAAACAGGTAATAGAAGCATGATGGCATTTTTTATTTTTCATATAAAGTATCATGTGGAAAATCAAATTGTGCTGTAGTCATTTAGTAAATGACTGGAATGAAAGAGACTGGTTATTTTGTCTAAAGATGAGACAGATCCTTCAAATCAAATTGCAAAATGATAAAGTAAGTTATTATATCTATGATGAAGGGGTTTTATTTAACACATGAATCTTTCTATGAAGAGTAGCTGAATAATTGTGATGTTGGTATGAGACGTTATTTCCACACTGCTGGAAATGAGTACACCTACCAGCTGTCGCCACTGACATGTGTTTGTGGGCATACTGGTAAAAGACGCGGGCAGCTCCGGCGTTCATCTCAATCAGGGCCATGAGGCGCTCCACCTGGACGCTGGCGGGACGGTCCGTGGGCTGGAAGGAGCTGAAGACGAGCTCGACGATGCGCCTAGCAACGGGAGGTGAGTCCATCTCCAGTCTGGCCAGGAGGTCCTCAATAGGGACAATGCTCCACACCTTAAGATTGAGAGGGGGAGAGGGTGTGTGAGTGCATGATGTGGTGATATGCTAAATTGTTACAATAAGGTGGAAATGTGGGGGGGGGGGGATTGAGGAGATGCAGATAAGGATGAGATTATGCATTCTCTACTTTACATGGCTAATATGCTACACATTCTCAACAGGAAATTTTGAGGAAAGTTTCATACAGGGTTCCCTTTTTTCAAGGAAGAACTTGAAGGACAGGATCACTTTCATACATGTTTGGATCGAGTGAATGTAGCATTATGAATGCAGCATTAGTAGAAAAACACATTAGTGAGGAAAATCAGACAATCTGTTCAAAACTTTATATGAATTATCAAAGTTTCCATGCAGTCATTGCTGGATGAGAAGTCTATTGCTGTTTGTGATGTCACATGCATAGAATGACATAAAGAAAATATAAAGAGAATTTCAAAAAAATTTCATTTTTTTTTAAATTGAAAAGTACATATTCCTTCGACTTGTAAATAACATAATGTTAAGTGTAATATCATTCCTCCTGAATACTGAAAGAGGCAAGTCAACTGCTCTTTTATTATGCGATACAAGTAAAATTATGTTGTATTTTCTTCATATTTTCTTTACATTGTTCTACACATGTGGCATCACAAACTGTAGTAGTCCTCTCATCCGCTGTGGTGGCAAAGAAACTTTAAAAATTGATAACTTTTGAACGGATCGTCCAATTTTCCATAAACTTACACTGATGTGTCCTAATAATTTTGTTGCATTCACTCAATCCACATATTTATTAAGGTGAATTTGTCGTTTAAAAAGCTATATATGTCAGGTTCATGAGGTGAGAAACAATTAAGAAATCAGTTGAGGAGAGAAATGAAATCAAAATTTGCCTACCTTTATGGTCTTATAACCTTTGACCTTAAGCAGTAGATCCACAAGTGCGATGATGACCTTCTCCGACATGTCATGGATGAAGTGTTTGAGGGATGGTAGCAGATTCTTGAGGAGCGGATGACTCAGCGGGTTGTCCACTACAAAGATCAAGCCCTAGTGAAATTCAATCAAAAGAAACACTTACATGTATATCTCATGATGTATTTTGAGTTCACTTTTATCATTGAATGCACATTGAGAAATGGCAGAGAGCAGGAAGGTAGTACAAATGGTTCCATGACATTTGCTCCTGCAACAAATGCTCCCATTAAATATCTGTGTGCTAAGCCAATCATAAAACCTACCCACAAACACAAGCATAACCCTAACCCTAATCCTCACATCAAACTAAACCTAAACACTATAACAACCCAAACCCTATTAAACACTAAGTCCTTGGAGAAAATGAGACCAGAGCAATTGTTGTAGGAGCAAATGTTGTATCACCAGTACAAATATGCTCCAATACTAATAATTTTGTAAGAAGCTTACATAATTATCCTTATGAGAAGGGGAAAAAAAAGGAGACAGATGAACAAAACACATAAACACATGCAGAAATGCTACATGCACACCACTGTAATCTATGTAAGCATCTAAGTTACTTTTGGCGTATAATATGAAAAGCATGACAGCATTGCATATCAGCTGTAATAGAAGACATCTATTTGCTTGCAGCATATTTTATATCAAAAGAAAAGAGAAAAAAGATTTCTCCAAGCCCACAGTTCTCACTTATTACTCATATGTTCCATGTTGTGAGTTTGAGGTGTTATGCTAAAATGGGAAGGAATTCAAGCAGTGAAATTAATACTCCAATTGCTATCACGCACTAGAAGACACAATTCGCCCTGCTGGGCATACCTTGAAGACAGCAATCCTGACATCTGTGGAGCTGACGTCGAAGGCCATGTCCTGGATCAGCTTGGACAGGAATGTGGTCAGCACATGGGCTGGAATGAGCTCCCAGAAAACACCCAGGATCCGGCACACCCCCTGGATACCGGTCACTCGCACCACGGGGCAGGGGTCGTCAAGGAAACCCTTCCAAGGTTGAAAGATGAAGATTATTATTAAATGTTTACACTGCTACACACAGCAAAATGTTGCCCTATGACTGAAACAATAGTGTTGAGGGGTTGTTTTAAAGTTTCCTCAATTTTAGGGCAAGTCATTGAACAAGAATTCTTTGCACACAAGTAAGTCTAAAAGAAGGGATGAATGTACCCCTGCATCTCCTCAAAACCTCATATCAATGATCTCCCCTCCCTCTTGATGTATTGCTGCCACGCAAACAGAGTTACGGGATGACACTAAAAACTTGAGCGATTAATTAGAATCTCTCTTCTTTCTTGATAACACAAAAATTAGAACAAGGCTATAAACAAGCATACATACGGATTGATATAATATATTCATGACTTATAAGCACATGGCCAGAGGAAGATATATTTTCTTCATACCTATTGATGTAAAATTCTGCCTATCCATGCATTGATATTGAAAGGTATCAATTCCACAGGGAGCATGGTGCACACAGTGAAGAGCCTACCTGTAAGATGTCAATCTGCTTTTGCAGGAGGGAGTCCGTGTCCTCCTTGGATGCCGTCGGGTCTTGGAGGGGGAAGGCATCGATGAGGAGGGCAGCCGCATTGGCTCTGACCGCAGCATTGGCCACCTGGATGGAAGGGGACAGGTCAGTACAGCATGTGGGTCAAGAAGGACAAGAGCTTGGCTTGAAGCAGATAGACTACAAAAAAAGGGCTGGGTTACTTACTTCTTTTCCTGGCAGCACTGAATTTGTGTTTGACCAAAGTGGCCAATGTGGATTGAAGCCTTGTGCAGTGCAATTGCCAACAACAGTTTCACAACTCACAGACTCTTCTTCAAACAAACTTTGATTGATTTTGCTTCACATAACATAGATGTAGAGGCAAGCATTCACAATAATATATACCTATCTACTGTCAAAATGGATATTTTTTGTGTGAGTAATTTTTTCACGCTTGGCCGGATAAGAAAGATGAGTTTTGCTTGGTTTCTAATTCCAGGGAATCAAGACATACACTGCTAAGTACTGGAACATGTAGCAAGTAAAAATATTCACATGCTTTTATTTTTGCGCTAGTTTCTGGTTGCATGAAATGCGCAAAAAATATCAACACCGCGAAAATTTTCACTTTTGCAGCATCTATCCATCTATTCATCTGCCTATCTATCCATCCATCCATCCATCCACAAATGCATTACCAAACAAAAAACCAACCCAAGTACAGAGCAGAGTTCCTTACATTGAAGGCCCTCCACAGGATCGGCTCGTAGAGGTCCAGGAGCATCTTATCCACTCCCTGCTGTCGCTTCTGCTTGGTGAAGTAGCTCAGGAGCTGCGGAGGATCGACAAAGACAGGTATATCATAATTATGGAAGCAGAACAATATATTGGCTCAGGGAAAAAAAAAAAGGCACAGTCATGGGCTGGATCATAGGTTTCAGAGGACCTTCAGGTGGGTAGCATGAATAATCTCTGGGAAGTATGGCTATTGCAGGCCCACTGCTGGTAGAGGCTAAAATCATAGATTGTAGCATCGTTGAAATGAACACTTTCTCTTTTTGCAAACGTGATTGAATGATCTCTCAGGTAAGGTCATGCTTATAAGATAGCAATGTATTCAGGAAGGCAGATCAATACATAAAGTCCAGTACACTCGTTTCATTGGCCAAATGGGTGACAAAAATTCCAGTAATATATCATTCTGTCAACAATATGGAGTCATCGCAGTCATACTGAGGTCTTCAGAGTTAATCTTGATGCTTATTGCAACCTCTCCTTTCACAAAATCATACTCTTGCGATGAACTTCATATCAATGACAAATTCACTGCTTAAAGTGCAATTCCACATATTGTCAAATTTTACTTTCATAGAGTGAAAATCAGATGAAACTAGAAATGTCGCTACAGCGACTGGTTATACCCCCGCCAAACAACATTTCATAAGCTTTGGTCAAAAAACTGAGGAAGTAGTTAAATCCGCAAGATCTTTCCTTGATCTTCTGCTATTAATATGCCGTTACCATGGCAACGTACTTTTGGGTACTGTCGAAGAATGCGTCTTGCACATCTACAACCAAAGGCACACATCTGTACCAAGTTTCATGGAAATTGGGCAAAAACTGAGGAAGTAGTTTGCAACACAAAATTTTCCATCATTTTGGCTCATAATATGTGAGCTGTTACCATGGCAACATACTATTTGTCACTGTCAAGAAATGTGTCATGCTGACCTATATCCTAAGACAAACATTCAATATGAATTCCATGAGAATTGGAAGAACACTGATGAAGCAGTTTTGCCATGAAGCATTTTGCCCTATATTTTACCAATAACATGCCGTTACCATGGCAACGCACTTTTTGCCACTGCGGAAATATGTGTCTTGCACATTAACATATTCAGATGAACATCTGTACCTAATTTCATAAAAATTGATCAAAAACTGTGGGAGGAGTTCGCGACGCAAGATTTGTACCCATTTTTGCCCATAATATGCCGTTACCATGGCAACGTACTTTTGGGTACTGTCAAAAAATACGTCTTGCACATCTACAACCCAAGGCACACATCTGTGCCAAGTTTTATGGGAATCGGTTGAAAACTGAGGATGTAGTTCGCGACGCAAGATTTGCAACGGACCGACCGCCCGACCGCCCGACCGTCCGCTGATTCCTATATACCCCCTTCAAACTTTGTTTGGCGGGGGTATAAAGATTGTTAGAACGTTACATCAGAATCGGATGAAAGATATGGAAATTATGGAATCAAACTTCACCTATTTTCACTGGCTAGCAGCATTGATCGCAATCCATATGCAGATAAGCCAAGGTGACAAAATTGTTTGCGCGGAAGGATAGTAGAGAAGACATCTTTTCAGTATTAATCACATGAATCTAAAAAAAAACAACAACGAACAGCCATGTTTAGGAATGCAAAAGGATGTTGACATGCTGCATATGGTGCGCTGTCACTAGAGGGCGCTACACAGGCCTGGGCGTGCTTACCTGTCTAAGGATGAGACTGAGGCTGCGTGTCCCGACGCGTCTGGCATGGATGGCGCAGTGCATCAGGTCCTGGATGCAGCAAGTCTCAATCTTGGCGCTCAGTGGAGGGGATGCGTTCCGCCACGCCTTGAAGTACACCTCCCCGTAGTAGTCTACCATGTTCCTGCCATGGCAATGAAAAACGAAGTACGGTGCCGCATTAACACGTCTGAAATTGTTGACATTAGGGGATCTTCATCATTGTGACGTCTCTGCAAATCAATGCTGCACATTTGATCTGGGTTTTGTTTCATGGAGCAGTTGATGAGTAATTTCAACATAATAACTGCAGTTTCCCTGGTAGCAGCTGGTCCATGACAAATCAGCTTTGTGCATTTAACTTGTTACATACAGGTTTTTAATTGGCAATTGGCTGCAATTCTCTTTGTGACAAAAGTCCCTGCATCTCTCTGCTATTATTGACAAATGGTAATTTCAATAAATTGAGGTGGTACTCTTGTTGATGTTGTTGAAAGGATGGAGACAAACTGTACAGTAGATCAGGAAATAAAGTACAAAAGTAAACTAGGGCAAGACTCGGGCAAAAAAAGTAAGTAACCAGAATTAAAAGAAAACAGGAAAGTACATGTATTTCATTGAAAATTCAAAGAGATGGGTGGGCTTTGACATGAACCAAACGACCATTGAGCAATGGTAAACAGTGGCAGCAGTTTCCTTACTTGGGACAGGAGGGTAGTTGGTTTTTGATGGCAGCATGGAGACGCTCCACCAGCTGTTCTTCCAGACCAAACAGGAAACTGAGGAACTTGCGACCCTAGGGGGAAAAAAGGTTGCAAACATGAACTGTGAAAGAAGAGTAAGAAAAATTGTGAATTTAATGTGCAGATAATTGCTGCCCTCCAACAAGAACTCATGCATCAAAAACCTAAAAACGCACTCCTAGAGCGCAGACCTCCGTTAAGCTGCTTATTTCCACCAATACACGCCATGCTGAAAATCATCCAAATTCCCAATGATAGCTTAAAAAAAAAGCTAAGAGTTGTTCACCTCATTAGCTTCCTGCTGCGTGGCTCCTTGAGCAGAGCACTCGCTTTAGTATGCGTATGCAAACCTCAAATATGCAGTTTCATCGACCATATTTGGCAAAATATAAAAAATCCTTGAAAAGTTCATAAAAATTCCCAGATCACTACCAAAATTTAATCACCTGTTCATTGTGTTATTATCAACTTTTCCTGTAAGCTTCATGCAAATCTGTTCTCAACTTTTTGAGTTATTTTGCACACAGACAAACAAAGAAACACAGACGAAAAATAAAACCTCCTTCCTTGGCGGAGGTAAAAAAAGTGCACAATTTCACAAAGGTCTGTAGAAAACGATGCCTCACCTCGTCCACCTTGAGGTAGGTGGGGCTGATGATACACTGCTCAAGGAGTTCCTTCAGGGCCTTGCTGCTCTCATCGGTAAGACTGAGATGGGAGAAGGCATCCCTCATGGTGTACAGGAGCTTGATGTCTGCACCCTATGGGAAACAAACCAACGCAGGTTAATCCTGTCATCACTATTTGTGAGCTGTTGGCAAAAATTTGCCAAACTGCTCTGCTGGTATCTAAGAAATTCACCAATACAGTTGAACCTCTCGTATCCGGACAAGTCGGGACCGGGGCTCATCCGGATAAGGGATTTGGCCGGATACGGGAGACTCAATGCTTTATACATGTACATACCGTATAATAGAGCTCTATGGTACATACACATACACATGTACTGATGTAGCCCATTGTAGTACCACATGTAGTAATGTGTATACTGCGACCTTTTCATTGTTACACTCAGTAACAGACCCCAAAATAGAGGTTCGTGTTTGCAAGCGGAAATCATTTTCTTTTATAAATTCTTAGGATGATTTACCTACATAATTATTAAGAAATGTATCAAGTATATGTAATTCATGTGTGTTTCCTCCCGTAATTATTAAAAAACGATAAAAAGATCACGGCGAGATTGCGTCCGGATAATAGAGAGATCCGGATAAAGGGAGGCTGGATAATAGAGGTTCAACTGTAGTACTTTACCATGATGTGAGTGAGATAGAACATATTTATATGAAAATCCCTCACATAGGCTATTGTGATACATGAAAACGAAACTGTTGGGTTCATAAATGCAAATGCTTAAAGCAGAATTTACCAAAAACATAACATGTGGATTCAGAGAACACATACAGTGTATTTGGATGCATTCCTCTGTAAGAGAGTAGATTAAATGCTAATCTCCCAGGCTTATAAACCTGAAAGCCCCTTTGAGACCGATATTCTCCAGTTACTGGGAAGGGGAGTGGATTATCATTGCTAGACTCACTGTTCCACTGGGCTGAAGAGTCTTCACTAGGAAGTACATGATGGTGTTGGGGACAAGCAGCTCTCGGTCAGCTAGCCCTGAATTCCACCTGGATGGAAGAATTACAGACATAAAGCCATGGAAAGACTCGATATACCACCCAACAGTATATACAAACCCAGAATATTACCAGAGATGAAGGGAGCTTATTTGATTTTGTTAGGCTTTGAGCATCTTGCTTGACGCAAGTTTATCTAGTGCTTGAACAAATTCCTTTTATATCTAAAACCTCCTGTCTGAACATTAATTTCATGGTAACATTATCAATCAATGTTTCATCTGATTTCTCAAGCAAGATGGACATTCACAGGTTTGAGGTTACCATCCATCTAACATTCAATTACCACTTTCTTCACAACTGAAACTAGTAATACAGGTGATTTTTTTTTAATGATTTTTCTTTGAGCTCATGACATTATCTTAATACCATTCATTTGACAGCCATCTATATTTCTGTTGAGTATCCAATCCAATCTCAACATTGTTGTTGTTCATTTTCCATCTGTGAAGATGGCTGGATAGCCCATATTTTACTTTTATTTCTTTTTTAATGAAGAACTTTACATATATTTCTTTGATATGTCTGCACGTTCATCTTCTATCTGTGTATACTTTGTACATCAAGCTTGTCACTCCCAAGGATTTGTATTGATATATTTTACTGAGGCAGCAATGGATTATTTTCTGAAGAGATAATTTGAACAGGAATGCTGACTTATTTCTTTGTTCCGCCAATGATTTGAATCCAGATCGAGAACTGACAGACAGAATGCCCTTCAGCAGTGGATTACCCTGATCCAAACTCACCAGGATTGACAGAGCTTGGCAATGTTGTGCTGCAGCTTGCTGGCTGAGTCTGGTAGGTCCAGGAGAACTCCTATGGTCAGGTTGAAGGAAAAACATGAAATCACAAAAGAGAAAACTGTTCAAAGCCAGAATCGATTACAGTATCGCCCTAACTCCAAGGGCCTTACAATATACCATGCATACCTGCATTCATGAAAGATGTTGCTGATCAATACCGAATCATAGCTGATCTAGAATATGAATACCTGGTAGTAATTTAGGGAAACTCAGCAAAATTGCAGTGAATGTGGACACTGGACTATGTATGTTATATAATAGAATGGCAATATGGTAGTGCAGCTGCAAACATACCCTGCACATCAGTTCCTTTTCACTCTTCCTATGTACCTCACGGTAAAATGGTTGACTGTAAATCTGATTCCTTGTTCGTACACCATTGCTCTTACATATTACGATTCCTTTGTTCTCAGCGTGTACTCAACATTTGTGATGTTAAAATCACATCAAGAGGCACAATAAGAAAAATAATAAGAATAGTAAACAACACTGTCATTTCAAAGCCAGCTCATAACTTTTCAGGTGCATAGCTGTATGAAATCATAAGTGTGTGGGCAAATTCAAATATGATTTAAACTAAATCACGGCCCATGCTGAAAGAGGTATGAGAAAATATTGATTCCAGTGCAGAAAAGGGCCAACGCTGCCAACTGATAGTTTATGGGGATTACATGATGAGCACCAGTGGAAAAAGTCACACTACAATACGGCCTTGATATCTGCATGGATACTTGCACTGATCAGACATCAACCACAATTCTATCTCACCATGCAAGATGGTCATTGTCTCCACCATCTTGTCCGGAGTGACCGGCTTCTTTGCCTCCAGGCAGCAGTTGCCCACGGTAACGATTCCTTGGAGGCATTTCAGCACTTCATCTAGGACAGACTGTATGGAGCAGGAGGGAAGGGGGTTGGGGTAAAAGAATATGAATTTACTGGTTTCTGGTGGAAGTATGTTTTTTTTTTCCCCCTAAGTTTTTAATTCTATTCAGTTAAATTCTTGACACATCCTAAAATCAGAAAAAAAATCTGGTGGCCATTTCTACACATTCTGCCATGATCTATGAAATAAGAATTGAAAGCTAGATATGTCTATCCCATTGACTGGACTATTGGAAAAGATAAACTCGACTCAATGAATGTTTATCTTGACTTGACTTGATCCTGATTTTGGTTTTCTGCTCCGGGTGTCCCAGGTTCTGGGGTAGGCAGCAGGCAGCTGGAATGTCTAACGCCCGCTCTCATGAAACTCTGTTTAATGGGTCAATGTGAGTCACGTTGCATCTTTTCATGTCAACCATAATTAATCCAGAGGGTGTTAGGCATCGCAATTGTGCCTGTTTGCCATATCTGGTATGTGGATGGTTACCGATAACTTGGCTACCCTATGGCAATACTTCTTGAAGAGGGATGGAGAAAAATATGATTACACTGAACCCAAACTATCACTTCTCATCCACGACAAGGATGAGCATCAAAGTTTTCCGGCCTTCCTGCCCTCATTAAAGTGATGTAGTGGCAATCACACCCTAATGGCTGCTATCGAGAGCTGAGAACAAGACAGGCGTTAGCACTGTAAGATCTTTGGATTATACACCCTCCTGGTTCACAAATACTCATACTTTTCCCTTGTTCATTTCTGCTTGTCTGCTTAGTAGCAGTGCAATGAACTTCAAATGGAGACATGCCCACACGGAAGATAAATTGATAAGAAATATTATTTACGATTAAAATAGTAGACACATTATCTGAGTTACCTAATCTTGCAGAGTACAGGAGTGAGCCACCACAGTATACACTGTTATGCTTCGGTTCAAAGAATGGAATGGAATGAACATATGTGGGTGTGTCCTCATGAACATTTTGGGAAACAGGTTTGCAACTCCCTGACATCCTAACAATAAAAGAACAAAAATATGTGAGAACCATGATCTCACCTGCTCGATGGGGTCAGCCGATGGGTTGAGTTTGGCCAGGGTGCGGGCACACAGGTCAAACAGGCCACCCCATAGCTTCTCCTGCTGCTTCTTGGACACTCCTTCGAGCAAATCTCCAATGCTGAAGTCATCAGACTTTGATCTCTGAGGTGAACAGAAGAAAATGTTCTTAGCATAAATATTGCCACTCTTGTAGATACCACCCAAATCTGGAGGAAAGTGTTTATCAGGATGATATGTAGCAGGTCTGGTGATGAGGATATTACAACCTCCTTCCAATTTCTCCTCATTGCTGCTGCTCCTGCTGCTGCTGCTGCTGCTGCTGCTACTACTACTACTACTGCTACTACTGCTACTACTGCTACTACTACTACTACTACTACTACTACTACTACTACTACTACTATTACTACTACTACTGCTACTACTACTACTACTACTACTACTACTACTACTACTACTACTACTAAGTCTATTACCACAAGAAGTGTTGATATTACTAGTATTACTACTAGTATTACTACTTCTATCACTACTTCAACTACTACTGCTTCTGCAGTATTTTCTACCCGCCCTTCATTAGAATTGATGTATCTTCTGCACAGTCATACCATGATACATATGATTTGACACTCTCTCTTGGGTGCAGGACTTTCATAGTGCATTCTACCTGAAGAAATGTGTTGTGACTTTGAACAAACCTTGGATAGCAAAGATTCACACTTTATAAGAGAGGTTTCAAAGAACAATCAAAATATCAAACATATATTGAAACATTCAGGGAGTCTCTGGCAGACTCAAGGAGACTTTGAAACAGTGCCATCCTGGAAGTTATTGATACAGATGATGTAATAATGCAACTGCAGTTGCGACACTTCTCTCTTTTGTTTTGCAAAGCTTTGATTTTAGTTCCTCACATGTTTGTCCTGAAACTCCAGAAAGAGCTGACAGTCCTCAGCTTGGCACGCCGCCAGGAATTCCTCCTTCTGTTTGCTGCAGGTCACCATGGTAACAGTCTCAATGTCGGTTTACTGAAGAAATGAATAATCATTAAACAATGAAGCTTTTATATCATGCTAGCATTTAAAAAAAAAAAAAGAAAAACACAACAAAACAAAACAAAAGTAAGCACAAGACCTGGACTGGGATTTCACTATGCAAGAAAGATAAGTTGATTCTGATGTCACAAAACTATCTTCACAGTATGAATATTCTATTATTTAAGCTATAAAACCAGTGGATTTTCAAAGCATTAAAACAAAAAAAGTGACATCTTTGGATTATTACCGGAAAAGTTCACACATGACTGAATAAATATGAATAGATTACAAAAAGAACACATCAATCAATATTCCTTAACAACCATCACAGTATTAAACTCAGGGAAATATATTCTTTCTGATTTTAGACTGATTGATAAGTGCTCTGAAAACCTAAGTCTCATAATCAAAGTAGTTATCACGATTAAAATGCCTCATCTGGCAAAATTGTGAACTTATGTATATATCTGTAAATCAAGTTACAACAACAGAATAGTCTATGATAAAATTTTTCAGCTCAACCAAAGTGCAACTGCAAGTGGAATTTGCATTTGCAGTTGTATAGACCTCACTGCTGCAAAACACACTAGGTTCTGTGGAGTCAATGGGAATTTCAGAATCTATAGGGCAGGGCGGGCGGTCATGGGATTCGAAACTGCAGTATATGGAATATTTGAGGCAAAACTTTAGGTAGACTACCTGTAAACTTGTCTGATACTTTTACAATAAACAAGCTTCAGATCCTTAGGGTGATCTGACGATAGAGGTGGCATGGTAGGTGACAAACAAATCGACACTGTAGTCTGCTCTACATTGAAACCGACACCTCTCTAGCTCTGTTCATAGCATTGCACACAGTGTTCACTGTACATGTACTAGACCATGTAGACCAGGTTTGATTATGAATGAAATTTAGGGTACATGTTGGAAAAACCATAGGCCTACGACGTGCATTGACATTTCACACGTTTCACCAAGCGTTGTGGGACAGATTGTGGGACCGGACGCGTATTGTAAAGTGCGTGTAAGTGCGTCTGTAATGAAAATGACGAACCCAGGAATAAAACCAACCCCGGGAATGGAATTCTCATGGATAGATCTACAAGATGTGATGCAAAAATGTAAGTAACTGTCTCATAATTTCATAAAATATGACAATTCTTTCATTTTTTCACCTAAAAAAACATATTTTCTTGCTATTGTATGTAATTTATACCTCCCGCTGGCTGCTATGCGTGTCATTCTCGCTGCCGGTATATCAGAAGTGAAAGTCTCACAAGGTGTTACGAGTTATTTATACACAGTAGGTGGTCTATGTCAGTAGGCCAGTTTGATCGAATGTTTGATAGCGTCGATCGTACGGCGAGAATGTAAACACCGTGCAAGCTCGCTCCCCATATATTTCCCATACAAAAACAACGCGTGCACAACTCTCTTTGATACATTCGTACATGGAGTCACTTTGAAGGGGAAAATCCAATGATTTAACAGGTTAATTCTCACGCCATTTTCAGAGTATGTTGTCTAGCATGTCTAGTAATAGTAGTAGATATATGAGGAGTCTATATCAAGTCTTTGAGGTAAAGAAGGGTGCATATTCTATGTAAAATAGGTAAGTTTTCACGCGCGAACTTAAGTGTCCGGAAACACAACCCCCCATCATACATCACAGTATTGTATTGTTGGCAATGGAAGGCCTTGTAGGTACTAGGTAGGGGTGTCATCTCATGGCTCATGCTCACTGTCAGTTTCAATACTTTCAAAGTACATTTTGTAGAGACTAGAGTGCCACTGAGTGCGGGGAAAATAACTCCACGCATTCAAAGCAGTTACTTATGAAGAGTGTATTCTAACATCTAGGTTCCTATACTATAGTATAGGCCCATCTCAAATCGCATTTTCAATTCATCATGTTCATTATGGCTTTATGCGGAGATGCGCTTGTGAATTCGGAGACTGGGAGTGTTTTTTCAACATGCGAGTAAAAAACTAAAATTCCAGGAAAATTGTGTCATATTTTTAATAAGTTTCTATTGATAGAAAACATTGTTGTCATTAGGGTGTCGATGTATTAGACACTCAACCATACTCTCAATCATCCATCATGCATCATACACCACATACACAGACGTAAGACGTAATAGCTCGCTTGACTTTCTATTTTGACTGCTTTGTTTTTGAGGACAGTGCTTGCCCATTAAACAATCACTAACACCAAATAATACACGTGGGGCTACACACTACACTGTCGCCTCGATAGCATCGTCTTTTCCTCTGCGCAAAAGAAACCCTCTTTCTCAATCCCTCAAATCACATGCCTCGCTGCCTTCTACATATTCCTTTTTTTCAAGACTTGACATATTACATACTTACATTTCCTGTAAAACCACTCAGGAGAAGGCAGTGTGCGATATCTTGAAAGCATATGCAAAGTTGTCCAAGACAAGTAACTGTTAGGAGGGAACCATTATCATCAACGACTTCGAAATCGCGCGCTGATTAATGACGTCATCAGAGCCAGCAGCAGGTGAGCTAGTCTAATTTCTAGACTGTAATGCTAACAAACATATTCGCGGTGTACATTTCCATACTTATGCCGATAAGATGTATTAAATTCTGTTAATCACTCTTCAATATGTCCAACTTTCCAAGCATATCTTGCAATGTATCTCTGCCAACTGTACTCGGTAGATAAGAAACAAACGTACTTTCGAACAGTTTTGAACAACAACAAAAAAAGGTCTATAAGTGCTCTCCCATCATCTGTCTAGTAAAGTAGTATCTGCGCAAATACGTCGTTCATGTTGATGGTGTCCTAAAATAAAGTAAACCACCCGAGATTCAAAAGTAGAAGATACAGTTACAGTGTCATGCTCTACGAAACAATAATAACTCAGCTATTAATGCTGGAACCATGCACGTACAACCTACTTTATAGTAAGATGAAACACAATGTGATCGGATAACAACATTCTGCGTAACGTTCTACCCCTGCCTTTTGAAATCATACTGACTGCAGGTAGTGTTTAAAAATGACTTCTTAGATGACTTTTTTTACACACATAAAGTGAAGAGCTGTAACCCACAGGTCAACAAGGATCTTCAGATTTCCGAGGTAGAGGTATCACCTAATCTACGTGGAGTGTGATCAATATCATTATGTGCAAATCAAATAATGTAACCCATCACACCCCATAAATTGCTGATCCTATACGTTCTTCTGTTCTGTGCATTGATTTGTTAAGCAAAAGTAAAAAAAAAAATGGGGTGATATAATTTGGAGCCGTCCAAAGTTGAAAGTAAATATATAACAGATATCTCACAGCTATATCATGGTAGACTCAAAGGTGACGCCGTATTTGCTGATCGTGAAACAAATTCATCAAATCTATCTAAAGAAGCAAATTCAGTAGCTACGAAGGAGTATTACATTGAACATCGCATGATTTATTTCAGTGCCGGTTACCATTTGTTGTGTGGCAAAATTCAGAGTGACATTCTACGCCATGTTCAAGTTGACTATACCGGTAGGTCCTACATAAGGATAAAAGCAATAAAATCAGACTAAAAGTATGCTGACAAAATTTCATCAGAATCGGAATATATTAAAATTTTGGTATTCTAATGTTTCAATTTTTTTTTTCACCACATACAGGGCTCGGCACTGACTTGATTGTCTGGTGGTCCCATTTGGGCCACTAAATTCGAAATCTTAAAATGATTTGATGAAGCAAAAGCATGTAGCAAAATAAAAGCAAGCGAGACAATCATTTTCTGAATCTTAGTTGCCCGATCAGGCCGCCAGTTGGTGGTCCAACACCCGGTTTTTTAGTGGCCCCGGGCCACAGCTATAATATTATTACACACAACAAGAATTGCAAGCGCATGATGTGACTTCACAGGTGCACCTTTTGTTTGTGTAGGCCTATAAATACATGGGACACAAACACAAACACACACACACACACACACACACACACAATATACTATTTTAACACCTGTAATCTCTTTTCCTACTCATCGTTGCTATATAATACAGTAATACCAAATTGTATGTGTTAGGAAGAATACATTTTACTCTTATTATTTCCAACAAAAAGGGAAGTCTTTTAGTGAAGACTTGCAGTGTAATTCCATGCCTGGCAACTACACAGCCACCTGTACCTCTGTAGACGACGTGGTTGTGACCAAAGCCACTTTTTGCATTTGTGAAACCAATGGAAGCTTTGAAATGGCACATTTAACTATCTAATCGAAAGTGTTGATGACTTCTCTTTAATCCTATCGAAACACACTATCAATGATAGGAGCCAACATGAACTTTGTCATTAAAATAACAAGCGACCGTATCCCGCAAAAACGAACTTAACCGTTCAGCACAAAGAACCAACCCTAGAGCTGCGGGTTTTTGTTTATTTGTTTGTTTTGTTTTGCTTTGTTTTGTTTTGAATAGGGCCTACACATATGCAAACCACTTATACCCTGTAATACCATATCTTTGATAACGTACAGTGACAAACACAAACTCGTTAACCATCAAAAACATGATGGTACATTGCCGTTTCTGTTTCTCTTCCAATTTCCTTCCTTCTTTTTTGTCCTTTAATTTCACTTCCCCCATTTTTCTTTTTCCTCCTCCTCTTCCCTTCTTTTGTTTAATTTGTCCAACTTTCCTTCTTTGACTTCTTCCAATGTTAATGATACCTGCCCTTTTCTTTTTCTTTTCTTCCCGAGTGTCTCTTTCTTCTTGATCTTCTGTTGTTCTTCTGTTTCTTTTTGGTTCTAATAACAACGAAATTACAGAAAGGACTGTGTGTATGTGGGGGAGGACCGTAACTCCCCTCCCCTGCCCCCTCCCAATTCTTTTTTCGTGTAGCGCAGTATTGTGCTGGTGAACTTCACTTTTTTCCCCCTTGACAATAGAAGGGTGGATCTAGTGAAACCATATCGCGACACGTTGAAAAGAACGGTATGCCCCGCCCCGCCCCTAGAGCGAGCACGCTCAGACTGTCATGGGCAGGTTGTAGTGGATGCAATGGGATACGGGCGACGGTAGTATGGGGTGCATTGGGGCAGCGACGTCTTGTATGATGATGCTGTGTACATGCATGCATATATGCCGCCGCCTGGCCATACAGTATTACGTATACGTGGCACAACGAAAATGGCGAAGTTTCCGAGGTGCTTCTCCTGTGGCGTGACCACGTGCATTGTAGCTATACTTTTGGTAAGTTGTCACACTTGTTTTCACGTTTGCAGCTCGTACAAAGTGAATTGGTTGTTTTGCAACGGAAACTGTCGATATGGGGTGATATTCTATGCGCAAAGTTGACATTCCAGAACTTGGTAACTCAGTTAGACGGGCCGAGTTTATCGTACGCGCTTGAGCAGGTGGACCACAACAGATTCGTCACATCGCATCGGCACCCGCCTCCTTCATGATGGGCTAGTTGCGGGGAGTGCAACTCACAATGTGGCCGTGGCCAATACAGCCGCAGTTACTAGAGTATTGTTAACTTCTCGCGTTGTCTTCTTCATTGGAATACCGTTCATGTTGTCGGAATGTATTCAGGTGTTACTAAAATGTATATTTGCATAATAGGAAGAATACAAAATCAGTTGAATGACGTTGAGAAGTTTGCCGGTCTTTTTCAATGTCAATGCCAAATCAAATGGACAGTGCACAGAACAAACAATGGTCAATGACAAACGAGAGATTCAATTAATATAGATCTACTCGGCATATACCTACTCCTCATATGAATTATAATTCATTTTCACACCAACAGGCAAATCTAGCTTGGCTAGTTTTGAAACTTCGCTCTCTTCCCGCTTCTGCTATTAAATGTCAACAAACCAACTCAGGAGCTACAGTGTAAATTAATGTTTTTAAGGGCCATAGATTAAAAATATTAGACCTGTCTAGAGTCTAGTTGTACAATTTACTGAAAAAGTGGATATTTTTGGCACAAGTAATTTTTCATGCTCTGTTGAGTAGGAGAATTTTGTATGTGTTTAATTCTGCGGAACTGAGACATTGCATAGTGGTACTAATGGTACATAATTATAGGAAATAAAATGCATTCACATGTTTTGTTTTTTTTTTTTGTGTGTGTACATGTATGCTAGTTCTAGTTGCGTGAAATACACAAGAAAAATACACTTTTACATCTTTGGATTTGAAGTTTCTCTTTATTGGAAATCATAGATATGCAGTTTTGGATAAGAAAATTGAAAGATTATAATCTGTGTAAGATATATTTTGAAGCACCAATTGATTCAAAAAGTAAGAACCCCTGGCTGTCACAAGTATTTGCCATTAAATTAAAAAACCCCAACAAAACACATACACAGTGGATTGGTTTAATAAGCAACCAATTGATGCTAATTTTTCGTCTCTTGTCTTTTTTCTATTTAATGTTTCACAAATTATAATGGTAGATACAAGCAGCAATCACGCAGGCAAAGAAGAACTCCAACCGCCGGTTTGTCACCGATGTGTCAGACATAAAAGAGTTGAAGAAGGAGCTAAGGACACACAATAATGTCATGGTACTCTACTCCTCAAATGGTAAGTATCAGCTAAACATGTCCCCAATTGTAGACAAGACGAGAAACAAGTGTTGGGTTGGGATTTTTACATGTACCTACGGTTACAAAATGGTAGAGTTGTCCTTGTGAGGTAATTTTATGAAAGTTTCTTTGCTGTCACCCTGTCACTCTGCCTCATTTTGTTCGACATTTTAGAATTTTCTTTCTTTTGTACTTGGTAACTTAGAGTCAATTTATTATAACATTTCATGCAGCTATGGAGCCTAGCTGTGTATCATGTAATATCGACTGACTTGCTGAGGTTTGATGTCATTTGTGCCGCTTTTCTTTTCTTTTCTTTTGTTTTTTTGAGGGGGGGGGGATGGGTTGGGGTTGATAAATATTGCCGCTTGCTGTTTTTAAACAAAACAGGGTGTAATGATGATTGCCAGACTGTTGTGTGATTTAATGCTCTAATATTCAAAACTTGTTCTCTTTGTGGTACATTTCCCTTTAAATCATTAAGTCCAACAAAACTAAGTTTGGCCAATACATTTGTATTTGATATCAAAGATGGCAATAAAAAGCTCTCTCTACACCTTGTCATGATGTATGATGCCAAAGAGCTCCCAGCCATCATTTTATTATCTAATTCATATCATCTTTAAAAATATACCTGAACTGTTTTTTATTTATTTTATATTTCAATAGACCAGTCCCTGATAAAGTATTAAAGTATATTGCAATCATTGCTGTGATCTATGAGAAACATTTATTGCATGGCTGTTATCCTTGTAAGTTATACCTTTGAACTCTGATTTCAATTAAGTTTTGTGTTATTGCTCTTTTCTAGTTCACTTGATATTTTATGTGTGTGTGTGAGTTTGTGTGTGTGAAATGAAGGGAAATTTAATGTAGTAAGAATGATCAGATGAGTGAATACTCAGCTATTTTTATTTCTTCACATACTTTTACCTGTCTTACAATATGATAATATTTCCTTCTCCATGGAGGTCAACTCATCTCAAAATCATGATTTTTTATTTTCTTATTTTGACTAGCCAAAGCAGCTGATAGCTGGATGGATATTTACAGTGATGCAGCAGCAGAACTGAAGGGACTTGCTACCCTCTTGTTTGTTGACTGCAGGTATGTTGTGCCCAATTTGTTTGCAGTCGCAGTTACATTCGATGGTAAAGCAACAACATGCCAGTACTTACACTTACAGGCATAAATTCCATTATTATTATTAGGTGATGCACTAGCAGCTCATTCCATGCTCTACTGTGTGGGTTTGCTTTTGCTTTTTTTGTTTTTGTTTTACACCTCTGCCCCAAGGGTGTGAATGGATTATTTTTTTTTGAGTTGTCCCTTCATGCAGAATTGGTTAAAGGTCAGTTCTCAGTCAGTGCTCAAACTGAATATACTGGTACTTCATGAAAATGTAACTAAAAGGCTATAATTTTGTGGTGCATGCAGTGATTGCATGAGAAGCGAAGGCATCCCAGTCAACTGTGCTGAACGGTCTCAATGGTTTCACTTCATTTGCTCCTGTGGCAAGTGCTCACATTGAATATTCCATGCTAAGCCAAAGATAGATTCTACCCACTAACATAACCATAATCCTAATCCAAGTCCTCACATCAAACTAAACCTGAAACCCTATCACAACCCTACCTCCTAACACTAAGTCCTTGGAGAAAATAAGACCAGAGCAATTGTCGCAAGAGCAAATGTGTCACCGATCTCATTGTTCTATTTCTTTATTTCTACTGTGGTCAGCTAGGAGACCTGCAATTTAAATCTTTCATAGAACACTTGGGGCAAGAAAAATATGCTACAAACACATTTATGAAGCTTATGTCATGCTAGAAGTTTCACTGATATTATACAATGTTCAAAGTGATAACTGTAAACTATCAATTGATAATGAGTTCTGTTGTGTTTTTCATTGAACGTTCTAAGATGGAGAAAGCTTTGAATACTACCTCATGTATGGAGCCAAAATCTTAAAGGATTCACTCCAATTAAACAGAATGGTTCTTTGATAAAATTTGTCTTGTGTGCTTGCATGATCTGAGCTTGTATACAATGTGGATCAGTTTTTAGTTTCAGCCTTTGTTTGAAATTCTTGCCATAAGATGGAAGGGTACAAACTTTCTGTTCCCCGTGCTAGCAATAACACTGTGTCGTGATATAATCAAAGAACAGTCGAGTTTTACTGCACGTTCATTTTGAAAGATATTTGAAGCAACAGGACACTTCTCATTCAATTTCCTGCGTTGCATGTGTGGTTCTGAAGCAATACATTCAAGATGGGGAAACAGTTTTCTGAGCTACAACATGAGGAGGAAGAGGTATTACTCATACTTCCCCTCTCCTGTTGCAAGGACAAAGGAGTGTGTACCAGGGAATTGAAATGGGGGGTGGGGGATACCAAAGGGCCCTTCTTTGATGAAGTCCCCAATCTAGATTTGTCTCATTGACTAATGATAATTTATGATGGGAATACATCCTCTCATTGTTCAACCATGCATAGCATGTGTTTCACTTTTATAAGAGTCTTGCCCACTTTAATCGGGAGAGTTTGCTGATTGCTGATCACATGATGTAATTGTACACAACTTAATAGTGGATTACGTCGCAGACACTCTCAAGACTCCACTTGGGGTTTGTTTTATTTGTCTTTATCAAATTCCTGGGTGATTGTATGGTAGTGATAAAGGACAAAACAAAAGATAGTGGTAGTGCGAGTAATATGGCTTGATGTAGTTTCAATACAGCAAAAGGAAATGAATAAACCCATTTAAAGCTAAATGTAAAAGTTTACAATTAAATGATTTCACTGAATGAATTTTGGACAGTAAGACTCATTTTGGAAGACTGGACCATCATGTTTGAGGAAAACTCTTGCATTCAATCAAAGATGCTGTTGTTCAAGAAATAGTAAATGGTCTTCATAAATACTGACATTTTGTGTTTTGTCGAAATGCAGTTGTGACTAACGCAGCAAGGATCAAAATCTCTATGAATTGCATTCAAGGTATTATACACGAATTCCAGAATTTGATCAAGTGCTAATGGGGCTAGAGGGAAATTTTGTGTATTTATGTAGACCATAATGTAACAAATATTGCCTCATCTACACGTATTGGCGTTATTGCTGTCATATAACACTTAAGTTATTTAATATTTTGGCCCAGCTCTAGTGTGTGATGGGGAAAGTATCTTGGCGAAAATATAACTCCCTCTGGGTTGTCAAGTTTAATATTTTTACACCTAAGTTCACACCCTAGGCAATATCTGTGTATTATTCTGTCAAGTGCTTATAATAGGGAGTAAACAAATAGTGCAGACAAATGATGGAACAGTTGATAATGAAGACAATGAAACAGGACTTCTGTTATAAATATCACGTCACTGTGAGATTTCATATAGATGTATGAATCCAACTGAACTTTTGAGATGATATGAATAACACATAGTTTGTATCACTTTTGCAAGTGTAAAATACTGTTTTTTATATTTTGGATAACTGTTTGTATTGCTACATTGTTATTGTTGTCATTATTTTTTATACCTCTCCCCACATTCAAATACTGTAAAAGGGTCTCGACCTGTTTTGATGTAATGTTTGATGAACAGAAATTAATCATTGATTGAATTGATATATAGTGTGGGTAAAAACATGATAAAGAGAGTAAAACGGAAGAGCTGTGCATCAATTAATACACTACAGTGGATTCCCATTGTGATGAAGTCTTCTGGACCGGCAGTTTTTTTTCCGTTATATCAAAATTTTGTTTTAACTGAACAAATAAACAATAGAAAACATCTAAGAGCAGGTAATTTTGCAGTCTGAATTTTTACTTCATTGTTACCAGAATTTTACTAACCATGTTCGTTATAATGGGAGTGCACTGTACAATGGTATCTAGCTGCTTGCTGGGGCCACAAACTTGGTGCCTTGTGAATCACAGCATCCCATTCATTAATGTTCGAATGCTGCCATCATGTCTGTCAGGAACCATTAATATCCCATTAACAACACCCTTTCTTGTGTGTGTGTGTGTGTGTGTGTCTGTATTCTGCACAGCTTGCATAATTCAGTGTGCCTTCCTACCAGCAAGATGCCTTTTTCAATTTTTAATAATACTTTTCGCTCTTCAACATGGAATTTATATTTACTCACTTGCTGAGGACTGTAAATTGCAATTGTATTGTGGGAAAGATCCAATACCTCTACATCTGGCAAGTATGCCTTGATTTCACACTTTTCTTGGATGGATTTATCATACAATCTCATGTAATAATCCATTGATTAGATGTCACATACCTCAGTGTATTTTGAAGGGAATCTTTTTACCCTCAGATATTCATGATTTTGTGAGTCAGCTAGAAATTGTCATCTTTTAAAGGGAGAGGGGACTCCATTCTACTATGTTCAAGTTGATTTTACTAAAAAGAGAAAAGACAAACAAAGTATGGTAGTAAAAGTTTCATCAAAATTGACTACTGCAGTCTTAATATTGCTGAATGATAACTTTTTACAGCTCTGTTAAAAAAAAAAAAAAAAAAAAAACCAAAAAAAACAACAACAACAACAACAAAAAAAACCAACAATAACTGTCCTGAATGGAAAACTTACTCCTTCTTGAACTCAAATTTGAAATACAAATAAACAAAACCAAATTCTGTTGTCTGTTTGGACCACAAGCAATTTGGAGACTCTTGAGGCCATGATAGTTTTAAATCATGAGTGACTTGATAACCTTTATCACGTGGCTGGGAATATGAAAAAAAAAATTGATTTAAACTTGCCCGGAAACATCTAAGATATTTACATTCAGAAATTCTCCAGTTTGTGTGTGAATTTACAGTCACTGTGATTTCACTCATTTAAGTTCTATTAAGTTGACTTGTGTTTATGGACTGGGATTTCTTGGAAAAATATGCTTAATTGTTCTGATTGACTCAGCACAGGTGTGATAATTATGATTTTATTAGAATGTATTGAATAAGCCAGTATTCTCAGCTAGTCTGTTGGAGATTGAATGTTGTTGATGACTTGCATTTTCCTCAAGCCTTTTAAGCCAAATTTTTCTTGGAATTTTCCCCCCCTGAAGGGCAGGGACATGGACTGTTATGTCAAACCTTGTCATTAAAAGCGACGCATTTGCCGCATCATATGCGTATTCTCACCTGCTGCTGTTTGTGCAAAATTTGTTGACACTCGGCCAGATATCTACCTGTTTATCAACACTATTGGTCTTTGTGCATGCTGCTCAATCGCTTGCTTGATTTTTTTTTTTCATTTTGCTTTGTTAGACTGTCCTGATAACAGCCATATGTGTCTTATAAAACCTGTATCTCATCACAGATGTTAGAAGAAATTGTCCCTTTTTGTGAGACCTTTTGGTGTTTATTTACTCTATAAATTCGTCATTTTTCAAATCTGCTTCTGAACTTTAGGCATGTAAAATACAGTACTCGTACTTGACGAAATGCAATGTACAGTCTGAAATTAAGACTATACTAGCAGCGTTTAGCTGACACTACATTGTATGTATCCAATGCAAGGTGAAATATGTTTACTTTGATGTAGGCAGAGTACAGTGATTTATTGTATCTTTCTAGAGAGCACTGCGCTTCTCATGTTCAACTGGCTGTTATGTGATATTTAGTGTCATGATACAATGGCAAAACAGACCTTCAGCACACAAATGTTGACACTAAAATACACGCAGTACATATCTGGTTTCTTCGCTAATCACAATATCATCTCTTGTGATATTGTTTGCGAGCATTACTTGCAGTTCCTGCTGTTTTAGATCTTAAAGGACAAGTCCACATTCATAGACATGTGGATTGAGTAAATGCAGCAATATTAGTAGAACACATCAGTGAGAGTTTGAGGAAAATTGGACAACCCGTTCAAAAGTTATGAATTTTTGAAGTTTCTGCTCAGTCACTGCTGGATGAGAAGACTACTACAGCTTGTGATGTCACAAGTGTACAGCAATATAAAAAAAACATAAAGGAAATTCAACATATCTTTACTTTTTACGCATAATAAAAGAACGCTTGACTTGGCTCTTTCAGAAGGCAGGGGCAATAATATTACCCATAACATACGTCAGTGACAAGTCGAGGAAATGTGCACTTTTTCAAAAAACATTATATTGTTGTACGCATGTGACATCATACACTGTAGTAGTCTTCTCATCCAGGAGCGACTGAGCAAACACTTTAAAGATTCATAACTTGTGAACGGATTGTCCCATTTCCCCAAAACTTTCACTGATGTGTTCTTACTAATATTGCTGCATTCACTTATTCCACATGTGAAGGTGGACTTGTCCTTTGATTTTAGGATCATTCTCACTGGGAACGATAACAATGTACAGGGTTCAAAGTTGCTACAATGTATGTGTGACCATGTTTTTCACACTGCAGTGAAAAATACATGAGTTTAGAGCACATTAAAAAAAAAAGGCATGAATTTTGTTACCATGATATGCATGCGCTGTTGGTTAGAAGTCTGCTGCAAGCAAGTACTCGGTATGATGTTAACAAGAGCCTAGCCAGTGAGTTGCTCCCTTTTTTGTGTTTTGGCTATGGGGAAGAACCCAAACATTTAGTAAAATGACAAAAAACATCAACAACAGCAAACAAAGAATCAAATTCTGCTGTGGGCATTCTTATCGCATATAGGTTTTTAGATAATGAGAACCTCTCATGAAATGCAAATGAACATATAATTCTAAGCAGATCTCAAAGTTTATCTGATTAAATTTGGTGTTGAAAGGGCTGAGATATCCAAAACAAAGTGATTCCTATAAAAAGTGGGACCCACTTTTTATTGGGATTGATGTTTTACTTTGTTTTTGGATATCTCTGCCATTTCAAAATGGATTTTTATCGAATAAACTTTGAATTTCTCTTAGGATTGTATGTGCTGTAACATTTTATAAAGTGGTTTCTAAGTATCTCGCAAAAAAGTTAAAAACTGAATCCTCACCTTAACCAATTATACCATACCTTATAACATAAACTCTCCTGTGTTCTTTCACTGTGACAGCATATGGTGGGGTAAAAACAAAAGGAAGACAGCAGTTGATTTTTTTATTCATGAATTTTATGATATTTTATGTCATTATAATGGTGATGATGATAATGATGATTGTGAATGTTATCATTAGTTCAGGACATAATGCACACATAATTGTGCTGTCTCTCTCTATGACGATGTGTGCTCATTATTGGTATATCATGTTGTTGTTACGATAGTCACTGACACCACGTCAGAGCTGGAGTGGCGGCCCCAGCTCTGTCAAATCAAAATGGCAAGATTGAAATGCCAAAATTGAAGTGCCAAAATTGAAATGCCACACATGTGCATCTCATTGATCTAAATGCAGACAAAAAGAAATTATGCCCTAGGGGAGCGTCAGGACATGCATGGTCAATGAATCAAAGTGATAATTTGTCCCAGTGGTTTCCCTCGAGTGGGACCAGTAATGATTTAAAAGAAAGTGCCGCTCCTCTGCTTCAACCAGGTCTCTCTGTTTTTCCTCTACTCTGCAAAATGGGTCTCGCATTTGTACCCATTACTGATGATACAGGGCATTTTCTGTCATTGCTCCATTTCTTTGGAACAAACTTCCCTTTCACATTCAAAATGCTCAAATTGTTGACATGTTGAAATCAATGCTCAAAACTCACTTATTCAAGCAGTTTTCTCTTTCCGGCAGTATACATCACAATATTGGTTATTACATTCCATATTTTAATTCAACATTACTGTTCTGTATCGATGCACATTGAAATGACTTCATTAGGTGTTATATAAATGTTATTTGTTGTTATTATCATCATCATCAAGAATGAATAAAGTTAAACCAACCAAGCAGAACAGTGAAAGTAGAATTATGCATATAAATCAGATAGGAAAGTGAGCAAAAGATCAAAGTGTTAACTGCTCCTCGTGTTGTTCAAATGATACACTTATAATATCATTCAGAATCTCGCACAAATTCAAAAGTTGGTGATTTATCCATATGCTATCTCCTCACAATTCTCTCGTCAGTGTGATAAAGGTACCATTTAATCACTGTCTTGTCAGTGAATACGCAACCTTATCTCTTTGTCTACTTTCACAAGCCGCCATTGCTAAAACTCCAGAATAATTTGATGCTGATGACATCGTTCAGTTTTATTCCGTTCTGAAGTCGTATCATAAGAGGAAAATGGAACCGAGGTTTCACTGTTATGTTTGCCTCTGAAGAGGGATTTCTGTGCATGACTCATACAGCTGCCAATTTAGCGCAGTATTACTGATCACTTTGGTATGATATCATTATTATTATAACCATTTTTCTCATTCTTCGTCTACAGTGATGCCAAGAAGCTGTGCAAGAAGATGAAGGTGTCTCCATCGCCGTTTGCTCTCAAACATTACAAGTGAGTCCTCAGCCGTGGTGAATTGACCTACAACCTGTGCCCAATGATAATGCCAGATAGTGATGATGACGATGATGAAAATAGTCACAGTAGTAGACATGAAGAAATATCAGTAGTTGTAGTTAGTAATGATAATAATGATTATAATACAAGTAGTAGAAATATGTGGGGATGGTAATGATTTCAGTAGCATTTTGTATTCTTGCATTCTCTGTTAAAGTTTAAATGTGAATCTTTACTGAATGAAACATGTTATCAGTTTTGATATGAGATAATCATATTAAGTGTACAATTAATGATGAAATGTATGTTTGGAATTTTGTTTCCATAACTTCTGCTTATAATGATTAGAATGAAAATGGTGACAGTGATACTGATGGTAATAAAAATGATGATAATGCTTCTATTCTTCCAGAGATGGAGAATACCATAAAGACTATGACAGGCAGAAAAGGCAAAAGGTAAGCAGTTCAGCCTCAGGGCTGCTACATTCTTGTTTTGATGAAATAAACCAATATGTATGTATGTATGTGTGTATGTATATATATATATATATCGTCGCTGGGGCGACAAGACCTCGTATCTCAAAAATGTCAAATGTTCAGGAGAGCCAAAAAACATGGCGGCCAAAGCACTATACTGAATGGGATAGCCGTTCCTTTGACATGCCGTGGTGGCTTCATTTTTGGGGTAAGACAGCTGGGATTTGGACAGGGCATCACTTAACCGATTATTTGACCACTAATGCAAAAAAGTCATTTCCACCAAAATTTGAGATACAAGGTCTTGTCACCCCAGTGACGATATATATATATATATATATATATATATATATATATATATATATATATATATATATATATATACGTATGCCTGTGTGTATCTAAAAGCCTACATAGGGGTAAAAAAAAAATTCAGGTTGATATTGAGAATTGTACCCAATGAGATTTATTAGTTAAGCTTGATTTTTAAAGCTGGTATAAAGAATATTCATATATTATATGTATTGTCATATATATATATATATATATATTTTTTTTTTTTTTTTTTTGGGGGGGGGGGGTATTTACACTCAACTGTTCCCAGTTCAACCTGCCATGATGAGAATACATGTATCATGTTTGTACTTGTCTGTGTTTGTTTGTAATAAGTTCATCTTTGATTTTCGGACAAGGTTGGGTACATTACATATGTGGTCTCTCCTATTCAAGTCTATTTCTTATTTGTTCTCTATTACGAATGTGATGATAAACGCAATGAAAAAAATTTTGATAATGTTAGAAATTCATTCGGAAGTGGATTTCAGAAAGGGAAATGAAAAGTTGTGCTGTTTACTGTTGTGATGTGATGCCTGCAGTTTTTCTCTGTCCTTGTCCCTCTTGCTGATACACTGTAGATCATGAGGCTTGTATCAAACCATTTGGTGTACACTAGTGTGTAGGTTCATGCTGAACTATGGCTTTGAAAATGTCAGCCATATTCTTTACAGCTATCATGTCCTTGACTTTCAAAAAAAAAAATTGAAGGCATCTTTGTGAGGGTACAGTGTAGGTGGTGGAAAAGAAGCTTTAACATTCCTCGTGAGTCTTGCAGTACTGTCTGCCCAGGGAAGATTTATTGTATGGAGCGCATGAATCATCACATCAATTATGTCAATATTGACTGATTTTATTTATTTTTTCCCTATCTCACTAGCTGCTGAGTGCTCAACTATTCTTCATTTGGTCATTGTACACTCAGTTATTATCTCTCTGTGCAGTGGAAATATCCCTGATCTGTCAGCTGCACAAGTTGATATTTGAAAACGGGCATCAAAATTGATATAATATTGTAGGCTCCCCGGTTGATTCAGTTCTTTCAGTGATGTGTAAATATGGGTGTGAACCAAACCATATGTGAGACCCAGTGCCGTATAACTTGGCGTGCTTGCAAACCCAGCTTCATAGTGGTCCCAGGGTTATTGAATAAAGTGTATTGTTACTACAATGGCTGAGGTATAGGGCTCTGTTCACAGTACATGCAGAGCAGATAAGACTTGTGTTGTATTTAGTTAGACTCCCCTGAGACTGTGGTATGATTATTAATTTACTCAATATTATTTGGTAATTCCTGGGCACTGGTTTGACAAATTTCTTAGGTCCACTTTTTTATCCGTCATCTTTTAATCCAGGTTGGTAAATCCTCTATTTATGCATTAATTTCATCCTGTCAAGCATAGATTAATATCCCTTACTCTATTGTATGATGAATCATTCTGTTTTGAATAAACCCAAGATTTATCATGTACAGATATTGAGTTATGAATTAAATAGCAAGAAAATTGTAGCATGTGTATGCACATATTGATAGGTAAAGATCAGTGCTATGATAAATAAACATTAACACTAAAGGAATTTACAAAAACAAAAATAGAGCACATCTGGAAATTGGCTGGCTCATATGCTGCATTTCTGAATTCCTGCTAAAAAATTGTGTATACTGTTAACACTGTATCTTGGAAGTAAGATTATGATCAATTTGCTGTTAAAAAAAAAAAAAAAATGATACAAAATAAATATGAGTTACACTGTGTGTCACAGTGCCTGGGTATTTGTGGAAGTCCATTAGATTGTAGAGTCAGTGTATGGGGGAAACATCTCACATTGCCATAGAAATTTCTACAGATGACCTCATATGGCGTGTATACCTCAGGGAAGATGAAGCCAGTTCAATGAACCACTCAACCAGGGAGAGCGGCGTCCCATCAACCAATTTACGAAATCCATTTCTTCGCATTGCAGTGCACCGCAGCGTATAACATCGCTTTCATTTCATAGGCCTGTTTGCTCTTTCCTGTCAGTCTTGATTTATGACGGAGCTAGCTTTTTTCAGTGGCGCCACCTGGTTGTGATTCCATTACTGAAGTACTGTGGTCATCCTTTCCTGATTCGTACGATTGCTAATTCATTTGATTGTAGCGATGGTCGAGGATTATCCGCATTAACTCAAATTAGGAGATGCAGTTCTAGAATGTAGCCAATGGCAATGTTTATCAAGATCACATGACTGTGCATCAATACTTTTTTTTTTCTTTTTTTTTTTCAGCAGGCAGTTGTGTAGCTGTCATGCAACACACTCGTGGTGTACTGTAGTCATCAGCAGGCTTGAAACACAATGCATTTTACTGCATTACTTGATCGCAGTATGTTACAATTTACACAGCTGTCTTAACCCTTTGCATGTTGCAAGTGACAGTTGGCACAGGAAACCCCATAGTGCTACCACACATTGTCCAATGCCCCTGGCACCGAAAGAGTTCCATTTAGTGTACGCACAGCAGTCTCACTAAAGTACCCTCGCCAAAGCCAGCTGCATATTAAAGCTTGCACCTGTCTGGCTGCTGCTACTTACAATATTGCTACAAATGTAGGCTGGTTGCCACTGACCTCACCGCTTGATATCAATAAGTTACGATGCATACAGTGAGATCTAATGGACTCTGTGCACTGCAATTTGCAGGTCACCATTTTAGAACTGACCGATTTTTTTTTTCTCGGTAAGCCTGTCTTATTAATTTGTACATCAATAGACTTGATGAAAGATTTCCTCAAAATGAATAGCATTGTAAGTACATGCCTTGCATACCTGTATATAAGCAGGGCTCAACACTAACTCTTCTACCCGGTGGCCTATTTGGCCGGTGGCCACTAGAATTTTTAAATCTGAAATTTTAGTGGCCTGAAAAAAAAATATATAGCACCAGGCCTGAAATAAAAGTAAAAGTAGCAATCCATTTTGAATCCTAGTTGCCCCATCATGCCACCAGAAGATATATGTACATGGTGTAGATTAGGTGGCCTGGCACCAATTTTCAGTGGCCCCAGCCACAGGGCCACCGTTAATGTTGAGCTCTGTGTAAGGCATGAGGATTCAGTACCGGTATATCTGATTACAGGAGAAATTGACAATGAAGGTTTATTTGTAGTTTGTGCACTAGTGTTGATATATTTCTAAGGTCATCTTAGTTAAATCAGCAACAAGAGATATTACATGTAAATAAGAAATTTATTTGTTTCTTTTTCTGTGTAATTCCTGTTTCAAGTCACTCTTGGTGTTCATGTTACTCCGTACCTTTATGTTGCCATGGTAGATATCAAATATAAACATTTCGTAAGTAAAATTTTACCTCACAACCATATCCTGCTTCCAGCGAATAAGTGTCTAAATTATTTGAAGTGAGGACACAAAAACTGCAGTGGCAGTGTCCGTGTTCATTGTCATTAAATGTTCTCAATGCATGGTGAAATGGTACTGTGACGGTGCATTGCAATGATTGATTCAAGGAGTAATCTGGTTAAAGTGGGTAATTCCTGAGATTTTCAATAGGCCCATATGCGTGGTGTGACCTTGGAAGATGAAACAGATGGAAATCACACATGCTTGTCTCGTTTTGTTTCTGTCCTGGGATGGAATAAACTCTGATGTATTTTTGGTAAGGTGTGAATCAGTGGTGTGTCCTGTTATCAATGAAGCATATCAGCCAGGACAATTGATCTGATCAGTGAAGCTTGTCCAGAGAATGATTAGACTGATAGGTGTGAATAGCACAGCTGTAATTCCCATCGAAATGTCACTTTGCAGGAAATCATGTTGATGTACAAGATTTTAGGTGAATATCGAAACATCCCCTTTTCCTGAAACATTTAATGTTCTTGGCAAGCATTGTGTGGTTGACTTGGAAACCATTTCCATGACTACCAACAGTAGGTTTCTGTTTCACCAAAAATAGGAAAATTTGTATCTGAAGTAACTCAGCATTTTTCATAAATTTCATTTAATATGCTTATTATTATGATGATGATGATGATGATTATTATTTTTATTATTATGATTATGATTGTGATTATGGTTATTATTATTATTATTATTATTGTTGTTGTTATAGTTATTATTTGTGCTGTTCTTATATTTTTACCTAAATATTATATTTTCCTTCACAGTATGTATATTTTTTCTCTGTGAAATAGTTTTTTTTTTTTAAATGTCCAGAATTCAGCAGCCTCGCAGTTTTGTCAACAATTGTGTATCATATCAAACTAGGACATTTTTCAAATGAGCAACAAATTTGAGAAAATTGACTCCATGAATGCTGAGCCGTGGAGGGTCAATGTTATGGAGGTTATTGTCATTGTAACAGGGAACTGTCCACTCCATTATCTGGTGGGGAGAATTTTTGAGTTGTCTCAGTGGAACTGTTGTATACCTCACCCATTCCATCATGGATTCTTGCTCTACTTTTTCTGTCTGCAGTCTCTGATCAATTTTATGCGGGACCCCGAGGGCGACCTTCCGTGGGAGGAAGAATTGAACGCTGGTGATGTGGTCCATCTTGGAAGTACCAAGGTGAGAGTGGTAGTGGTAGGATACATACTTCTACTTCTGAAGTGATCAGCTGGAAATGATTATAATTACTGTGTGGTATACTGTGTGCTATGTTGTAATATGAAAAGGAATGATTTTGAAAATTGCCAGAAAAATTACAGTAATTCTGGGATCGGTTACATACAAGAAGGGTTGATTATTACCAATTTGTGTATGTGGAAGAAAAATTGGCCTTTCTTTTCCTGTAAGTCCTGAAACACAAGAGCAGAGTGACTTATTTAAGTTGAGAACATGATCAGGCTCTGTACATACATGTAGTTCTAGTATGGCACACAAATTTCAGATAAGCACAAGGCTGACATGATGCCCAAGGTATTTTATCAATTTGAAATGTTATATCAGTGTGTCTCCTCAGGATCCAATTGCAAGTCATTCTTGTAACACAAACCCCTGCCATTTGTTTGTAAATGACACTTCTCAAGCGCAATTCCGTCAAAGCTGTGTGATGTGTCAATATACTAGTAGTCATATTGCTTCCCATTCAACTACAAGGCCAAGTCTGTATGTTACTCACCCTGAATTGTTCTGTTAAAAGCAAAAAGATTATGTGGAGAAGGATTCTCTGTTCTAATTTGTTTTGACTTATGAAAGCTCAGCTAAGTGTAAACAACTCAAATCGGCTTACCGCATCTCTTTTGCAGGATTTTCAGAAGTTACTGTTGAAGGAAAAGAAGCCAATTCTGACGATGTTTTATGCACCATGTAAGTATTCTGCTGTAAAAAAATGGAACATATATAGACCGATTCTGTGAGGCGGTTTGTGTATTATTGGCATGGGCAGCGCCATTACTGCGGGGTCCCAGCCGACCCCCTCTCCCCCACCCCCTCCCTACATTAGCACGCACACGGAATGAAAAACTAATGCACGGTTGTTTTAGCCAATAGGCGTCTCGTACTGAGTGCACGAACGCTCGTTTAATGCGCGAACCTTTGTTACAAGTGCGCGTACTCTCCTGCTACAAGTGCGCGATAAACATGTTGCCCGTGGGGTGGGGGAGAGGAGGGGGGGGGGTAGGCTGGGACACCGCAATTTGAGCTAATGGCTGCGCCCAGTGCCCAAATTGTCTGCTGCCCTCAACAAACCCGAATCGGTCTATACAAGTACATGTATATGGCTTTTATGTCTCTGCCCAGAAGATGCCCTAGGATTTGTGTGTTAATTCATAAAGGAAGGAGAAACATTTTTTTTCCCCACATTAAATACCAGAATTAAGTATCAATTAAGACAATGATGACAAGTGGATTCCAAGTTTTATTATGTAATCTTGAGAAAATTTAGAGCTGCATTCTGTTGGCCAATAATGAAGAAAGTAGGACGACAGGAAACAAGGAGGCAAATAAGTGCTGAAAGACTACTTCTACTGAAATAGGAATATTAGACATCAGCCAGTCGAATGCACGGGATGCAATTTGTGTGAGGCGAGGTAATGAGGCCAGTATCATGTTCTCTTTTCTCATGCAGATCCAGACATATATTTGATACACAGGGTGATATTCAACATTTGTGCTTAACCATTGGCAAGAGATGTGGTAATGATGGGGTGTGTAACATACAGTCATCCTGATTTATGCATATTTATAAATGCATGTTAAATGACTTTTGATTTCCCCTTTTCATATCCCCTGCCCCCTCTCTCTTCCAACTCTCTTCCCCCCCCCCCACACACACACACTCACATATTCATGGTCTCCCAAACACAGGGTGCGGCCACTGCAAACGGATGAAGCCCGAGTTTGCTGGAGCTGCCACAGAGCTCAAGGGATCAGCGGTAAGTCTGTCCAGGTGTAGAGTTTGGTCCTATCTTCTTGTTAATCCCATATATATCCTCATTATTTTAGCTGCAATAGGTTGCCCAGCTCACACACAGCTCAAAACCTGGGGGGGGGGGGGAGGGGGGGGGGGGGGGGAGGGGGGGGGAGGGGGGGGTGGGAGAAGGGAGTGGGGAGTGGGGGAGAGAAGGGTAGGGAGATAAAAGAAGTATAATGGTATTGACCATGGCAAGTTAGAGCTTCGTGCTTGAGCACATACAGGGTCAAACTGTACTTTAGATTGGGACAATAAAGACAGCGTTTATCTTTGATCTGTTTCGGTTCTGATGAGGATCTTCAAGCATTGTCTTTAACGACCTTTCACATTGAACACTTTCCTCCTGTGAAGGTATCATAAAGTAGAGTGTATTGTTTGTTCATTAAGCAAAGTTCCTTTGGATGAGAAATGAGATACCAGGTACATATATATAGACACTATATCCATCATGTATAATTTCAGATTTCTGTAAATTCACCATCACTAACTAACCCTGTGCCTACTGGAGAAAGGGATTCTACCTGTTCAGCAGGAAATAAGATTATATGATACTTGCACAGGTGGCCTTGCAGTCAAAGAAAGAAAAAGGTGCAGATATTGTAATCTTTCTTTACATCCTCAAATGACTAAATACTCTCATGGGAATGAAGCTGCAACTCTCAAATGATTTGGTTATTATCTCATGTCTTGTCTATACTATTCATTTGCAAGAAACTGTAAATGTTGCCTGAACTGAATTGACAACAAAATAGAGGTTCCTAATTATGTGTGATTCATTTGCTACCATTCTGCAAATTCAAAACTCTTGAAGTTCATAAAGAGATGATGAGAAGTGAAACTGGTTTACGGGGTAACCCTGGTGATGGAAAGAGGGAGGTGGATAGAGGGGTGTTTAGTATACACCAAGAACCATCCATTCTCCTTAAGATTATTTGATGTCATGTAATGTTTCTGCCATTTCCAGGTTCTGGCCGGCATGGATGTGGACAGGCCAGAAAACATGGCCACACGGCAAGCTTTCAATATCACTGGCTTCCCAACCATTTTATATTTTGAGTAAGTTATCCATGTTTTTGGTTAGAATTGTGCTCTCAACATGTTTGTAGCTGGCATCCTACTTATTGTGTGACCCATAAGTATGAAAACAGAATCTCCAAATGAATTCATTTCAATAGTGATTATACAAATAGGAGAATTTGAAAATGGTTTTTTTTTTTTTTTAATGAGGCACATATTTTTGTGTTGAAATTTGGCCATGTAATTAGTTGCTTGTCTGAACCTAACTTGCATGAAACCACATGATCCATTAAAAGAGAATATTCTTCAAATTCTTCAGAAAGAAATATTCTGGATTAAAGGTCCTAAATAAATGGAAGAACTTTTTATGATCTCCAGTGGAAGGTGATTTGTGCTAACATTTCCCTGGTAATGCTGTGCGAAATGTATTTGTCAGTAGAAATTAATTTTGTTTTGAAGTGAAAGAGTCTGTGTGCAAATCTTATCGTCACTCACACCCTGTTACGGTTACGATGTAAGTCATGTTTAAAAGTGAAATTTGCTTCTTATCATTTCTATTCATTTGTGATTAAAATATAATTCATGTCAAACTCTTGTCTTTTTTTTTTGGTCTCTTTCTTGTTCTTGCAGAAAAGGAAAACGGAAATATGATTATGGAGGAGAAAGAACCAAAGACGGCATTGTGGAATGGATGAATGAGTAAGTGTTTGAAATATGACTAGGAGGGAAGAGTGATTATGAAAATCACTTTATTTTTGCTTTTCTGCACGTAAAAATGTTTATTCTTTGATGATTACCAACTGTTGCAGGAATACACATTATGAGGTATATCATGACAGTTTACTGTAAAAGTGGATATTTTCCCGGGACTAATTTTCTTTTGCGTTTGGCTGGTTAAGAAGAGTTTCGTGTGTTTTTAATTACGCGAAACCAAGACATCAACTACTGGGACATATGGCACGCAAAAATATTCGCGTGCATTTATTTTCGCGCTAGCTTCTAGTTGGGCGAAATATGCGAAAATTTCAACACCACGAAAATTTCCACTTTTACAATAGTTCTCTGAGTATACAATGGTGTTTATATTTGTTTATATATTTCCCTTTATAGTTTGCTGCTTTGTTACCGCATACGGTAATAAGATCTGTCTCTTCCGTTTAAACTTCTTCCACTGGAAATGCTCTGCTTTAGACAACAATTTTTATCTTTCTCTTTTTCTGATGATTCTTATTCTAGTTCCTGAAGTAAAGATGGAATGTTTCCTATTAAGTTTGTGAATCAGCTTTTTGTCATTTCGTTGTGGTTGTTGATGATAAAAGATGTTTGTCAAGTTGTAACTTCATCAGTTCATGATTAGTCTGAACGTGAATATGTTGCCACTCTCCCCGAAAGTCCCCAGCCTCCCAAGGAGCCGGAGAAGGAACCAGAATGGAGTGATGAGGAAACGGATGTGGTCCACCTCAAGGACGCGACTTTTGACAGTTACCTCACAGGCCACAATTCTGTGCTCGTCATGTTCTATGCTCCATGTAAGCCCTACAAGCTCCATTGTTAGACAAGCTCTCAGTTTCTATTCACGAAAAGTACCCTTCTTTTGAAATTTGTCTCGGTTTTCCGAAAGTTAGCAGTATTGATCCTAGTTTTCATTGGAGTGCTCCTAATTCCTGGACAAAATTTCCTCCTTGTTAAGGTGTTAGGAAATGATGATATGACAAAACTAGTTTTTTTTTGTGTGTGATTTGATAGCATCAGGTACAATGAGTTATTATGGTAAACAAATGCCCATCCCCATCCCCCCTTGATACTAATGCAAATTTGGAGAACAATCTATAAGGGAACATTGACTCTACTGCACGTGCAATGAAGACATGTTACTCCATGTTATGTGGCTCTTTGTGCAACATGTGTGAGTTACTGAGTCACTGTCACTGATGAGTGCAGAGTCACTTACCTCTTTGTCTATGTACTGAAGTGAGACTGATGTTAGACCACTCTAAAATAACATCATTAGGGCTTTTTTTTTTTTCATTGTTAAAAAAATTTCAGTACTTTTCATTGTTTTAGATGGCTCATAAAATCTGGACAAAGTTTGTATATATGTGGACCATCAAAGATTGTCTTGACATTGTAAGAGTGTGGGACAATTTTCCTGAGTTTTGGATAATGTTATCACAGCCGTAACAGTAGAAAACTACCTGTACAGTGTATGCTTCATACAAGCTTTTTATATTTTTGATGAAGACATCAGCTTTTGCTTTTGCACTTTTGTTGTTGTTGTTTGGTGTACCTTACATGTTTCTACATTTATTTCATATCTCTCTCTTGATTTTGCATCCCAGGGTGTGGACACTGTAAGAAAATGAAACCAGAATATGTCGACGCCGCGGCAACCCTGAAAGAAGAAGGGGTGAGTGAACTGTTGGAGATATTATGGATGACAAACTGAATTTAATGGTTCCCAATTCGGTCGGGCGGGCGATCGGTCGGTCGGTCGGTCTGTTGCAAAATCTTGTGTTGTGAACTCCTCCTACAGTTTTGAAACAATTTAAATGAAACTTAGGGTAAATGATGATATTGAGGTATAGATGTGAAGACATGTTTTTTTTTGTGTTTGTCAGACAGTGCATTGCCATGGTAACCATAATTTTACCAAAACATTGTGGATTGAATAACTTCCATAGTATTTAAGCAGTCAATTTCAAAATTGGTATCTATGATGATCTATAGGTGTAGTTATGCAAGACCATCTTTGTGTTTGTACTTGACAAAGCATTGCCATGGTAACCGCATGTTTTCTTCAAAATCGTGTGGAGTGAACAACTTCCACAGTTTTGAAGCAATTGAAATCAAATATGGTAGGCATTATGGCCTTGAGGCATAGATATGGAACACATAATTTTTGTGTTTGTCAGACAAAGCGTTGCCATGGTAACCATAATTTTACCAAAACCTTGTGGATTGAAAACTTACACATCATTCAAGCAATTAAGGTCAAATTTAGTATGTATGATGATCGGGAGGTGTAGTTATGCAAGACACCAATGTGTTGATATAAGAAAAATGTGTTGCCATGGTAACCACTCATTTTTGTATCAAATTGAACCATTTAATCTATGAAGGTGAAATTTGGTGTGTATGATGCTCTTTAAGTGTAGTTTTGCAAAATGTCCTTTGTATTTATATCGGACAATGCATTACCATGGTAACCGCATGTTTTTTTTTGTTTTTTTTTAATCCTGTGGAGTGAACTTCTTCCACAGTTTTCAAGCAATTGAAACCAAATTTGGTAGGCATTATGGCCCTGAGG
>CM067067.1:35379199-35419199 GCA_033980235.1 Diadema setosum
AATTTTAGACGATTAATATCTCTGGGTAGATATTGTTAGTAATTAAATGGTTAGACAATTGTAAGTCAAACTCAATATCAGTGCACAGAAAGTAGTCCTCACAGAGTTTACATCACCTTTGTATTTCGATTATGAATTTCTTTTGTGGATTTTTGCTATCCTAATGTATTAGTATAACTCGAATCATAATTGAAGTGTTAGTACTAGCATTATTATTATAATTTTAATTATTTTGGTGTGTTGTTTTTATTGTTGTTGTTGTAGTTATTGTAATTGTCTTAAGAGAATATCAGTGAATGCTAAGTTAATCGTATATAACTCTCTATTCACCAGCAAAGTGAACTACATAAATGTTATTATCTCCACCAAGGGAGGAGGTTATGTTTTCGTTACCGTTGGTTTGTGTGTTTGTTCGTTAGTTAGTTAGTTAGTTTGTCTGTGTGCAAAATAACTCAAAAAAGTAGTTAACGGATTGGGATGAAACTTGCAGGAAAGGTTGAGAATGACACAAGTAACAAACGATTAACTTTTGGTAGTGATCCGAGAATTTTGGGGGAATTTATGAAGGATTTTTTATATTTTGGCAGGTAGGGTCAATGAACTTGGGAGTTCAGGCTGTGCGTATTTGAGGTTTGCATGCGCGCACTAAAGTGCGTGCCCTAGTTTCTGCTAGGGCGAGGCGCGCCGTGCAACTGAGGGTTTATGACGTAACAAAGGCTTCTATATTGGGAATCGGGCGACTTTCAGCACACAATGCTATAAGTACGTATGGGTAGAAATCACTGATATCTCTATGGAAGAACAAGATCAGTGGTAGAAATGAGCTGCGTGCTTAGCGGAGGTCTCAGAGTGCTTCTCTAGTCTTATTTCTGTGTTTCGTCTCTTTGGTATCACATGATGAGAAACACGTGATACTGTATACCAATAATGCACAGGTCTGAGTGCATCAGCAGGAATTGTTTCCATACGGTAACGATGGAATGCTTAATCCAGGAGGCGAAGCCAAGTGGGCTTAGGCTAAAGACATGTGCATCATCTGTGTTATAGAATGGGAACACTTTTCTTGCCAGAAATCATTTTTCGATTAGGGGCCTATGTTTCGTGATGGCAAATTTACTGGATGCATTTCCTTTTGGCTTGCCATTGACAAAAATCTCGAAAACCATGCATCCAGTAATTATTGGATGCATGGTTTTCAATCCAATAGGCATCTATTATTGAGTGCACGAACGCTTGCTTAGTGCAGAAACCTTTACAAGTGCGCGATAACATGTTTACAGTGGCTGTCCTCTGTGAGGCAGCATGCGGCCAGTAAAAAATCAAGCCATAGCTCTCAACCAATTACTGTATATGCCATATATTTCGCGAATCTAACTTTTTCGGGAATTCCCGACGATTTCGTGAGTGGTTAAATTCACAATCGTGGAATCCTGTACTGAACGGAGAAGAGTACATGCATATGTCACATTCACATCGGCGATCAGAGTCAATATTTTTGCGTGTCTTTAATTTCGCAAATAGATCCTGACTCGCGAAATTCATGAAAATAAAAACTTTGTGAAATATTCGGCATATACAGTGGGTTGCAGGATTTTTTCTACCCATTCTATAGTTGTTGTTATTGTCATAATCATCATTATCATGATTTTTTTTCTTGTTATTACTATTTTGTTTTGTAATCACTGTATTCTCTGTATGACATCTCAGCCCCCAGGAGCCCCCTCCTCCGCCCCCTCCGGAGCCGGCCTGGAGTGAGATGGAGTCCGATGTGGACCACCTGACGGACGCCACCTTTAAAACTTTCACCAAGAAGAAGAAGCATGTGCTGGTCATGTTCTACGCCCCATGTTAGTGTACCAATCTTCTCATAATCTTGTCATTAACTAGGCTTTAACAAGACCTGGATTTGACATCGAATTTTTTTTTACTTGACTTTGAATATATCTCTTTTCTCTTCACTCGATACTGGTATGTAGCATAGTTTTAAGTGTTTCCAGAGTTTTCTTTCAATGACTTAACATCAGGACAACTGTGGTACTCAGGACTACTTTGTTTTTGCAGTCCATCAGCATCTATTTTCTTTGGCAGTATTCTAGGCATGTTTGAAATAGAGGACTTGTTTGTGGTAGAAGACGAGAGGTACTTGGTGATGGAAGCAATAATCATACTTGTTGCTCAGAAGTGTTTTATTTTTTCATGTTTTGAATGCAGTCATGTTACATTATTTTTCTTTTAAAACAAAACAGTTACATTCTTTTTCAACATCACAAGTGTTGCTCTTTAATATATCATTGTAGCATGATTTCTTATATTATATCTCCCCTTTGTATTTTCTTTTCAAATTCTGCAGGGTGTGGACACTGCAAGAAGGCAAAACCAGAATTTATGGCAGCCGCTGAAAAATTTAGAGACGAAAATAAAGTGAGCAACTCGGGCTTCTAGTTACTTCCATTCTCTTTCTTCTTTGACTTCTACTGTGACCAACATGAAACTGTGCCTAGTACCCCAAATGAAAAGATTTATTTGAAGTGCATCATAAGTTTGCCTGTCAAGAACTTGAAAGGCATCAAAAAAAAATTATTTCATATTACTGTGATAAGTATGCAATGTAGTTTGACATGTTTGCTTTACATGTGGCCTTTGTCGCATTGCAAAAGTGTTACATTTTTGTGTTGTTTGAAATTCCTTTCGTGCGATTGTTTTCTCTGCTGAAATGGGTAGCAGATTGCACACTCTAGTTCTTCCTGATATGTAAAACAGTGGAGGTTTCAATTCACAGGCATTATTTTGTTCCATCCTTTTTTTGTGAGGTAACTTCAGAGAAATATATCCCTATCTTTGGATAACAAATGTATTGACATCATAGGAATGGTATCAGGATGTATGTATCTGTACTTATTTATTTGTGTTAGCCTGTTCCCTGTAAGGATATGAAAGTCCAGTTGACTTTGTGCAGAATGCCCCTTGTTTCGGGAGGGAATGTGTTAAAATCTTGCCTACAACAGGAGTTTGGTTTCTGTTGACCTTTAACTTTGTGGGCAAGCTTTCATCCACTCCTGTGGATTCTCTCAAGCCATGTGATCAGTGACACTATCTCTCATTGCTGTCTGCCTGTCTTTCAGTCACTGGACTGAAGATAGGTGACAAATTTTAAAGTGTACCAATACCCTGAGTATTATGTTTGCTGTATTTTGTAGAATATACTTGAGACATGCCCTCTGCAAAATATTATAATTATTTGTCACTCCTGTTTTCACTTATTGGGGTTTAAATGTTAGATATACAAAAACAAACACAACTTAGAATAGACTAGTCGATCTACCAATTCTTTCAAACTGATCACGCCATCAATATTTTTATCCCAAATACGTCTTGAACGATAGTGATATATAATGCCTGTGCGCGTTCAGGTCGACATGGAATCTCGATATTATTTGCAAAAAGCGTACTCATATACACTGCAGCTGGAACGTGCACACATTAGTACCGGTGCTTACAGAGCCAAACTTAAAATGCGTGGAGCAGAAGTGCCAAATTGTTATAGAGAAATGATCAGATTTATTGAAATATGTATACTTTCGGGGGCTATCTCAGGTGAATTATGGCTGATTTTTGTGTATTGTCACAAATTTGATTTCAAGGGTATTGAGGTAAACTTTAAGGTTGGTATAAGCCTAATTTTTGTTGTATGATAATCCCCATCCGATGAAAGTTTTCTGTAATGTCTTGCCTGTTTAACATTTTGTCTAATCTGTTTGTGTTGCATAATTATGTAGTAATTATGTTTCAAATTCCTTGAATACTATGCACATGATGACATTATGACAACTCTGTGTTGCAGGTTTCTTTTGCTGCAGTTGACTGCACGATAGACAAAGAGACATGTAACAGCTTTGAAGTGAGCGGCTATCCAACAATAAAATACTTCAACTACGGGAAATTTGCGCAGGATTACTCCAGTGGCAGGGAGGTGAGATCGTGTGTTGCGACATGCCGGGACTTCAATGTGGCATGATTCCTTCATCTTTGTTGTGATATGTTATCTTATCATAGATTACTGTAGAGCAGACTGATTTATTTCTGTGGTCATTTGTTGTGACAATATGCAAGAAAGACATTGGTCACCATTCAGATATTTATGCAGGTGGTTAATTAATCAGTAGGAAAAACAGGAAATTGTATCATAATTGATAAAGATAAATGATATAGTCAGTAAAGAATTAAAGGAATGGTATACATTGTAGTTTTGGTTGAGATGGACTTCAGGTTTCCAACTTTGTAGAGAGATAATGAGAACCCTCTTATGAAATAGGAAAGAGATACAATTCTAAGAGGAATTCAAAATTCATTTGATAAAATTGGTTTTGAAATGGCTGAGATATCCCAAAACAAAGTCGTCCTAATAAAAGGTGAGACCCATATTTTATTAGGACCACTTTGTTCTACTTTGATTTTGGATATCTCGGCCATTTCAAAACTGATTTTTATCAAATAACTTTGAATTACTATTAGAATTGTATGCTTTTCAACATGTCATAAGTTGGTTCTACTTATCTTGCAAAAAGTTAAAATCTGAATCCCCCTTCTCAACCAAAGCTATACTACCCCTTTAAAAAAAAAAACCCAGGATATGAAAGATGTGTTCAGGTTTAGTTGATGGTAGAGTTTTATATGATCCTGGATTTCAATCTTTCTGCTATTAACTCTAGGAGGAAGACTTTGTGCACTTCATGCAGAACCAGGTGGATCCAGGCTCCGCCCCCGCCCAGCCCCCTCCTCCGCCCCCTGAGAACTTCTGGGAGGAGCTGGACGGTGGCGAGAACGTCCATCAACTGGACGACGTGTCGTTCAGCCACTTCATCGGCGTCAACCCATCAGTACTCGTCATGTTTTACGCACCTTGTGAGTCAAGCATGACATGCAATTGTGTAGTCCTTATTAAACCTTTGTGTGCTTTAGGTGACAATTGGCATAGGATACCCCAAAGCATTGTACACACTGTTCAAAGTTCCTGGTACAGAAGGGGTTAAAGGGATCATATAGTTTTGGGTGAGACCAAACTTCAGGTTTCTCACGTTTTTTGGTGAGATAATGAGAAACCTCGTATGAAATATGAAAGAGCATGTAATTTCAAGAGGAATTCAATGTTTATTTGATGAAGATTGGTTTTGAAATGGCTGAGATATCCAAAACAGTGCAATCCTAATAAAAAGTGGGACCCACCTTTTATTACAATTGCTTTGTTTTACTTTATTTTTGGATGCGAAAATTGGTTTTGAAATGCCTGAGATATCCGAAATGGTGCAATCCTAATAAAAGGTGGGACCCACCTTTTATTACAATCGCTTTGTTTTACTCTATTTTATGGATGTTTCGGCCATTCCAAAAGTGATTTTCATCAAATAAACTTTGAATTCCTCTTATACTGGTATGCTCTGTACTATTCTGTAAGTGGTTATTTGGTAACTTGCAAAAGATAAAATGCCTGATCCTCATTTCCACCAATACTATACCAACCCTTTTATGTACCTAACTTGCGCATTCCATAAATACAATTGACTGCTTGAACAAACTAGAATCGCGTGCTCACCTTTGTGTTTAAGTTTGCCTCTGACAACTTGAAACAGCTGACAACCGAAGGCTTGCCTGACCTGGGAACAAATTAAGCTTACAACAGAGGGGAACCGGAAGGGTGGAAAAGGATGAGTCACATAGCTTTTTGCTCAAATAGAAAATATGCACAAGTTTGCACAGAGTAATATCAGTACTAGAGTTCTTTTCACACAAAGCTGTGGCCAGGTCGATTATGATATGAGCCAACGGTTCCTCATCTCTCAGCCTTTGGTAGTTTTGTAATGAATTCTCCCATTTTATGCAAATGGTGTGTGACATAATTTTTTTCCCCATCTTCATCCGTTTTTCATAGGGTGTGGACACTGTAAACGGATGAAACCTGCATATGCAGAAGCGGCCACATTAGCAAAAGAGCGAAATGTAAGTAATCATTCTTCAGTGAGTAGTGGAAATCGTGATTTCCTCACACAAAAATTTAGTGGTAGTTGGGATGTATGAAACATACAAAGTAAATCTGAGTCATGCAAAGCAGAATTAGAGTTTGTCAAAATGTAAGCATATAACTTTATTCCTCAGTGTTCTTCTTTCCATTTTTTCTTACATTGTACCCTTCTGATGCTGAACTAATACGCGTGACTGCTTTGCTATTCTTCTGACATATACTAAATGATTATCTAAGTCCAGCATTGATCTGTTTTTCTTCTGACTTGTGTACTACTTTACACTGTAAGGTTCAAGGCCCAGAAACTGATGCACAGTTGCCTGCTTTTGTGTTTCAGCATATTCTTTTTTTCCTTCTTCAAGAGTAAGAATCTGTGTGTGTTTAAATGAAAAATTATATATATCTTTTTTAAAGATTTGTTTTAGTGTGCATATAGTATATGCCCTTTTCCCATTTTGAACCAAAATATGATATTTGCCTCTTCAGAATATGTGGTGTGGCATCACTTTACCCGTGGAAAGACGGAGAATATGAAAAGAAGAAAAAATGCATGTAATAAAAGCGGACTTTGGCACTTAAACTTTTGCAGTTTTTCCACTTTGATTTGTTGCTGTTTGTTTTTCTTTGCGATTAAGCAGGATAATTATATATTGATTTATTGCTTTGCATCAGGCGTATTCATATCTGCCCCAAACCCAAAAATTATTTTCCCTACATTATGTGGCTTTTTGTGCTGATGTATCACATTTTATGTTTGCCATGTATCAGTATATGTTTGTAGATATATCAACAGCTGTGCTGATGTAATTACTTTGCTACTTTATTCATTGACATATTGAGATTTAAGCCAATCTCTGCATGAAGAGAAGAGAATGCCTTTGGATTTGTCTCAAGTGTTCATTTTTTTTTCTTTCAAATAACATTTATTCATATTTCAAACAACAAAGATAACATCAAAATTTTCATTTACATGCATAAATTAGAGAGAAATTCAAATATAATCAAGTCTCAAGTGTTCATGTCATAAATGTCTCTGATTTGATTTCAGTTACCGGGAAAATTTGCTGCAGTTGATGCAACCACGTCAGTATTAACCTCGTCAAGATTTGAAATCAAGGGATTCCCAACATGTGAGTTCGTGTATTTGGCTTTCATACATGTACCCTTTGTACTATTTAAAGTTACTTAATGAAAATTTTTGTAATATATCCTGTTGGCTCCATGAACTCTGATATTTTAAAGGACAAGTTCACCTTCATTAACATAAGGATCGAGAGAATGTAACAATATTAGTAGAACACATCATTGAAAGTTTGAGGAAAATCAGACAATTCGTTCAAAAGTTATGAATTTTTGAAGTTTTTGTGCAGTCACTGCTGGATAAGAAGACTGCTGCAGTGTGTGATGTCACATGCCTACAACAATATAAGGAAAATATAAAGAGAATTTCACAAAATTTCATCTTTTGAAAAAAGTACACATTCCCTTGACTCGTTACTGACATATGTTATGGGTAATATTATTCCCATTGCCTTTATAAAGAGGCAAGTCAAGTTCTCTTTTATTATGCGAAAAAAGTGAAAATATGTTGAATTTTCTTTATATTTTCTTTATACTGTTGTACTCATGGACATCACAAGCCTTAGTAGTCTCCTCATCCAGCGGTTCCAACACAAACGTTTTGAAAATTCATAACTTTGGCATCGATTGTCCAATTTTCCTCAAACTCTCACTGATGTGTTCTACTAATATTGCTGCATTCTCTCAATCCTTATGTTAATGAAGGTGAACTTGTCCTTTAATATGCTGTTTGAACACTATGGTGCTCAATTGAAAAAGATGTTGGCAATTTACTGACCGAGCTAAATAGTGATATTCAATTCAATGAATATTCAGTGAATGTAATCAAGGCATCAAACCTTTCTTAAAGACCCTATAGCATGGGGATTTATGGGTGACCTAATTTATTCGCTGCCCACCAGGGTACATTAGAAAACCACAAATAGCACCAGTCAGCAAATGTGTGAATCGAAGCGTATGCTCATCGTTGATGGTCGATTTCAGTTGAAATTCATTGGCTGTGTGTGTACTTAAACAGAGATCAGAGACAAAGCTGTACACAATTCATTAAAGGTAGGGGATACCTTTTACAGACCTCCCAAAATGCAGCAAAACATTAAATATGAACCTCAGGGGACTTGTTTAGGCCATTGCTGAGAAATTTGGAAGTCAACAGTTATCTACAATTTGAATAATGCACAAAACTCAACTACTCAGTAGTTCTGTGTGTCAGCCACACTTAAGCCTTTTTGTTGCAGTCTTCTGTATTTTTTATCTATAAACACAAATCTAAAAGTATAAGAGCTGATGTAATAACATATAGAGTGTGTGGCAAGAATGTATATAGAAATGTTTTGTAAGTTTTGATGAACTTTCTTCACAAAATATACATGATGGACACACATGCAGTGCATGGGTCTGCAAAGGTAGCCTAGTAATGTACTGGAATTTACGGTGAGCCCCGAAAAAAATTCAATTCTAAATCTGACGGTCAATAAAAACGTACTAAATGTTACCTTCCACTTTCAATACTTTGTGGGAGTTTCTAAAATGATACTCTCTTCAACATACCACTGTATTTATACAACTCTTCATTTGAGGCATGCAAATGGGATTCCCTACCTTTAAGGGGATTCATGAGTATATCCAAGCCGGGCCAGCCTTCCCCTCTACATGGTTTCCTCTTGCTACTGGCTCTGTAAAAATACGATGTCGCAATCAAGAAATCTATAATCGCCATGCTAAGGAACGGAAAAATTGCCCCAAAATTGTCTTTCATGGTGTATTGAATGCACCTTTCCTTGACTAAAATCAAGTATGGAGTATCTGGTCACCCACAGACTGTGATTTTGATGGCAGCGATAAAACTAGTGATGATGATGGTGGTGGTGATGATGACATTGGTGATGATGATGATGGTATTGATTGTGTTGACAGTGATACCAGTGGTGGTGATGGTGATGATAGAAATGATGGTGGTGATAATGGCAGTGGGGATGATGATGTGATGGCAGTGATGATGGTTATGATGATGATGATGATGATAGTGGTAATGATGACAATCATGGTGCTGATGGTGATAGAAGTGGTGATGGTGATAATGATGGTAATGGTGATGATAAAGGTGATGGTGATGATATTTATGGTGGTGGTGATAATGATGGTAATGGTGATGATAATGGTGATTTGGGGATAATACTGGTGATGGTGATGGTGATAATGATGGTGGTAATGGTGATGATGTTCATCTCTATTTGTTCATTCTTGATATCTTTATTTTTGTGTCACATGTCATTGTGTTTGTTATTCTCTCATGTGTCAGGCATTCAAACAGACCATTCAATGTATACAATAATTATACTTAGTAAGTAACATGTTTCATGCAATCAACAAAGATTATATCTAGTAACTTAAAGAGTTGTTTGCTCTTGAATCTGTAATATATGCAATCAGCTCTTCAGTTTTGTGATTATATACCTCCTTTCATTCTCCCTCCTATAATCATCTGCCCTGGATATCATCTATGCACCCTGCCGTATTGACAACAGTAAAATATTTTAAGTAAGTATATTCATTCATTTAATCTCTCTCATTATTTAAGATATAGATACAGTCGAGATTAAAACATATTGCTGCATATGGAAAGTCCTTATTATCCCAAAAGTCATTTTCAACTCTGAAATGTGTCCATGACAGCTGCATTTTTTATATGCACCAATCTATGTGATATATCTTCAAAGAAAATCAAAATCAAAATCAAAAGCAGCAGATGTATACAAAGAATGATTGATTTGAAATTTCTCTATTAAAGCTATCATCACAGTAACCCAAAAGGTAAAACATGGTAGGTGGAGGGAAAAAGCAACAACAAAAGGTATGCTTGTGTCAGTGAACTTTTCATACAAATACATGTACAGTATATTCTTGATGATTTCTGGTCTTCAAATCCTCCTGGCTGTAATCCCACCCCTTATCCACATGCATCAATCTGTTTGACATGTGAATGGGCTGAATGTGGGATAAATCATGTTAAAAAATATACCCAGTCAGCTTTTGTGTAGCTAAGGTTATGTTGCCCAAGTTTGATATGATTCATATGCATTGCTATTCCCTTTTAGTCTCTTGGTTTATGGTTTTGTGCAGTGTTTGCTCTCCGTCATTCGAGGTCACAAGAATTTGGGCCAGGGTTCCATGCTCTTTTGATATTTTTTCTTTTTCCCTCTGAGCATTAATAACTTTCACAAGAGCGATGACCATGTTGAGCTTATGGGCAAGTTAATGCATTCCCGCCCCCATACACACGAGTAAATCCTTTTGATGTGGACTTTGAAAGAATGTGCCTGTAAGAGCTAAGCCCAGCAGGATTATGTGGCAGTCTGCTCATGGATTAAATGGGAGGGACTTCCTGCTACATTGAAATCTGTGAATATATCATTTCAGAAAAATTAGCATCTCTCTCCTTTTTGGATTCATGCTGTGATGTTGCAGATAGATTTGTTCATGTTTGTTGGCTATCATGATCTTTTACCTAGCTCAAGTTGTGACACTTCGTAGTTTGAACACTTTTCGATGGCACGATAATGCCATCTGATGGTGACTGAAATGTGCTCTGTGGTATCATACCTGTGTCCTTGCTGTTAATAAGAAATTCATTTTAAACTTGGAGGCTTTTCATCTGAGAGCCAACTTCTTTGGAAAATTATGTGTTTGATTTATTGTATGAACACAACACAAGTTACACCTCTCCGAGATGATTGTTGTCGAACCTGTTTGTTCCAGACAGAAACAGAACATTTTTCCATACCCTATTTCAGAGATGTTTTGTCATTGCTACAAGTGATTCATATATGTGGGTAGGACAAAGATTTGTGTGGGGCAAGGTTCACGCTAAAACTAAGGCTTGTTTCTTCTTTATTTTAGTCCGTGAAATATGAGCAAGATATAAGCATGTAACTATGACAGAAAGCCAAAAGCTTGGTTTTACATGTTCAACAATTTCCCAGATTATTATTATGAAGAATTGGTACCCAACATCCAAGGCCTGCCTCACTAAGCAAAACATATAGCATGTAAAATAATCACAGGTATCTATAAGTATCATGTCATTGCTCTCTATATGTGGAATTGTGATTTCAAGTTTGCTAATTTTTAGTATGGTTTCCCCATCCCTTTTCCACCCTTTGCAGAAATGGAGTGGAGGACATCCAGTATTCTGGAGGCAGAACCACAGATGCCCTTCTGGAGTTCATGAGAGAGTGAGTTGGGACCTTATGGCTCACTGCCTGAAATGTCATGGAACAGTAATTACACCTACCAAATCTCACGCACTAATCATGAGACTTGCGCCTAAGGGGTGTATCTAATGCTGACATGCCTAACAAACTTTTATTTCTCACCTCACCTCACAAAGAAACAATCAAATAAAAAATGCACAAAAAAAGAGCATGGATTTCCAACAACCAGAAATTCACATTATGAGGCATCTTTTTTATCAGAAAAAAAAGAAGATATATTATCTAGTATGCACCAGATCACACAATTTACAGCTTAAAAACGCTAAAGCTCCTTACTGTCTGAGGGACCCTCCCTCACCGACTGATATGCCGCAAAACCTCGCATCCACCACTTTCTAACCTTGGTGCCTGTCACATTTATGGTCACCAAGGTAATCGTGAGAAATTGGATATAGTGCGTGGGCTGTGGTGTTGTGGTGCAGTTGTGGCATATAGTACCCAAGGTCCCTTATGTGACCTGGCATACATGTATGCAGGGCAAAATCAATTACGATTGTATATCATATCTTTCCTTGATTGGGCATGAGTCTATTAGACACTATTTATGACTTGGTGGTCATTGACATACTCTCACAGTGTGTCAGGATGGGGTCTTGCTTGTCCTAAAATAGGCTATGGTGTCTCATAGCTAGTTACAGCATATGACATACAAACTTGATGATGAAGAGGAAGATGATGATGGTGATGATGATGATGATGATGGTGGTGGTAATGATGATGATGGTGCTGACAATGCTAATAATGATGGTCATGATGGTCATGATGATGATAATAATTTTACTGATACCAAAGAATATCACATGTTAATTAAAATGATAATCCAATACCAAAGAGACCAAACAAGAAGGTCAGATACCATTCATTTAATTAGCTTTACAGGAGCTGTCACAGCTATACATGGTTGACTAATAACTCAATATCATCCCCTTGATGACAATTCTTATCCCTCATCCTCCAGTCCCTCCAACATGCCTCCCCCGCCCTCAGCGGAACCGGCCTGGAGCGACGTCCCCAGCGATGTCCACCACCTGACCACTCAGACGTTTGGGGGCTTCCTGCAGGAACGCACCCACGTGCTGGTCATGTTCTACGCCCCCTGGTGCGGTCACTGCAAGGCCGCCAAGCCAGCCTACATGGAGGCGGCAGAGAAGATAAAAGAAATGCCGGACAGGGCGCTCGCCGCTGTTGACTGCACTGTGGAAAAGAGTGAGTTTACTGTAAAACCAGAAATATGCATGGCATGAAACTTTCGCAAATTGGAGCCGATGGTTTTTATGCCTCCGCAACGAAGTGGCCGGAGGCATTATGTTTTCGGGTCGTCCGTCCGTCCGTCCGTCCGTCCCATTTTGTTTTTGTCGATATCTCAAGAACCGTGTGGTGGTTTTACATCAAACTTGGTATGAGGGTATATCCTTGGGGGATAATACTTTGTGTGGATTTTAGGGTCACAGGGTCAAAGGTCAAAGGTCACAGGTTATTTTGTGAAAAAAATTGAAATTTCATGTTTTTCTCCATATCTCGCAAATGGTTCAAATTATCTTCATGGAACTTAGCATATATGCTTGTACCGATGGGCAGTGATTATCTAGGGAAGTTGGGGGTCATGGGTCAAGGGTCAGGGGGGTCAAAGGTCAAGGTCAACTCCTTAAAATATCACTACTTTCCTTAAAATGCAATATGCCTGAAGGGTTTTTTTTTTTAACTTGATGTATGGCATATATTACCCAATATATATTTTTTGGGAAGTTTCTTGCCAAAAGGTTAAAGGTCAAAAGGTAAAAGGTCAAGTGAAAGTGCTAAATTGCACTTTTTCCTCCATATCTCGAAAGTAACTCAAGGTATCATCATGAAACTTACATATTTATGCATGTTCAACCTAACAGTGCTTCTCTTTGGAACTGTGAGGTCAAAGGTCAAAGGCCAGGTTTAGATAATGCTATTTTCCCATTTGATACTGAAATTATACTTTTTCTCAATACCTTGAAAATTACTGAATGCATAAACTTATAAAAGGGTCAAAAGTCAAGTAAAAATCATCAGTTCCCCAAATACCTGCACTCTGACACTTTAATCATTCATCCAATTGAACCTAGTTCTAGGAAAGTGAACATTCAGCACATTTGTGTCAAACCTGTCATTTTAATATTTTGCCAATTGTGTGAAACTGTCATCACACACTGTCAAGACATTGTACTATAGACCTATTAGGAGAACCATGCATTATGGCAGAGGCATATCAGTAGCCATAGCGATATATCTAGTTTCTTCACGACATGAAACTTTCTAGAATTGCCATTGGCGTTCTATACATTTTGTAGACAAACACTTTCATGGGCATTGTACATTTAAGAATCTTGGCTCCTCGCAAAATTTGTATCATGCATGTAAAAATTTATTGGTCTTACAGTGTGTGGATGAACAACGGAAAGATCCAGCTGTTCTGAGGAAGATTTGATTTTTTATTGCCGAACCACATTTTTGGCTAGTATTGCTTTCTTTTTGATACAAGAATTTTTTTTTTTTTTTAGGTAGATGGAGGAATGGATTGGAGTATTAAACTTCAAATGCAAAGATTTGAATAGGGCTTTCATTAGATATGTGAATGAAATGAATGCAGGAACACCAGACACTTAGGTATTCATGCATGACAGCTTGACATTCTTTATGGCACTCGCCTTTAATTTGTTTGCAAATTAATTCAGATTGAACCTTGGATATTATATGAGGACCATTATACCTCTGCCATGAAGTATCGCGAGAGGCATTGTGTTTTTGGGTTGTCCGTCCATCTCTCCGTCTGTCCATCCTTCCATCTTTCCTTCCATCCATAATTGATTTTGTGGACAGTGCATTTGTAAATTGACAGTAAAAAAAAAAAAAAGCGCTTAGAGCAGTACACTTGTGTTCTGTTTCATATATTTCTGAGATTTCTAACAATTAGTAATGCCTTGTAGAGAAGACATGCATGTGGCCCTGTATGGCAGATATGTATTAAAATAAAAAGAATGGCCAACCTTCTGTGTATAGCGACCACCTGTTTACAAAAGTCTCCTCTTAATACAGTCAAACCTGTCTATAGCGGCCACCCAAGGGAGACGAAAAAAGTGACAGGTGGCCACTATAGACAGGTTATCCGACTTTTGTGTGCACTGCCTACATGTACATGTGTCATCATTGTATACATATTCTGTAAGTACATACATGTACATGTATATGTATACTTGTGCACAGGTGTGTTGCATGCATTGAACAATGCCGGTGTTTATCGAGTTGGTGCACAGTCTGTAGCATGTGTATAGTCCTGAAGAAAGCTTTACACTAGTGCATTATTATGACTAAATGAGTGATGAAAGCAGAGATGGCAATCACTGAATGTTGCCCATGAATGACTGGCACGGCTACAAAGCAGAAAAACACGCTGAATTATCGGATCGGCTACGGCTCCATGTGGGTCCGTGGCCACTATAGACTATAAACTTTCTCGCGGGGGGATTTCTCAAAGAGGTGGCCGCTTTAGACAGGTAGCCGCTAAGGCAGGTTTGACTGTATATACCTTGAGAAGCTTTTACCTGCAGAGTGGACTGTATAATGTTCTTATTTTGTTCTTTTATCTCCCCCTTCCCTGTCTTTTATTCACCAGCGCTGTGCAGTGACTATGACGTGACGGGTTTCCCGACCTTCAACTTCTTCAGCAGCGGTCAGTTCGTGGAGCGATACAACGGAGGGAGAATGGCCAAGGACTTCGAGCTGTACATGATAAATCTTCTGGATGAGCTGATCGCTCAGGAGGATGCCGCTGAAACCGATTATGATTCCGAAGCGGCTGAAAAATTAGCTGCAGAAAAATTAGCATCGACGGAGCAGAGAGAAGAGCTTTGATGACATGCGAGGGGAAAAATAGGAATAAAATTTTTAATTGCACAGACACAGTAGGTATGTCCTTCAAAACTGAAAGCAGTCTCTATGTGGAAGGACTTCAAAGTGAGGTTGAGTTTTGTTCTTGTATGCTCTCATAGGGCTTTTGTGTTTCGATCATGTTGTAAAGTTGTGTGAGCCAGTAGCCAGCATCCCTGTCACTGCTGGAAATGATAACTGCCCCTCAACTGTTCCCGAAATTTCCATAAATGCCACTCAGGTTTTGTGGAGGGATCGTGCCGTGGCGTTTACTCCCCTGACCTTTGACCTGCGCAAATATCGTCTTCCCTGCAGCTGTCGGCTGCGCTAAAGTTCTGTTGACGTGACGTTTAAAGATTGTCATGTAATGTGGTGCAAGACTCCGTACGTGCATACGTGCTAACCATTGACAGTGCCAGTATCATTGCAACTGATAGACAAATTTCCCGTAATCGAGTACATACGCCCATGATTTCTTTCATCATGGTTACTACTAAAACACTGATCAATTCAGTGCTTATTAAACGTCAATGTAGGGCAATTTGTCAATCAGTTGCAATGAAAATCATCTTGACAGAAGAATTTCATGAATTTGAATAAGTGTCATTATCTTTGTGTGAATTTGTCATGTGGACAATCCAGTAACACCACAAAAATCGACCAGTGATGTGATGGCAAGCAGTGTGTGTTTCTGTAATTCGGTAGTGCTGTCTCTTTGCTTTCACTTTCATTAGCACAAGAATGCAAACACGAGATCCCTCTGTTGCCACTTGTAAGTTTTTAATTTTTTCTTTCTCTTTAACTTGTCAAGTTTCAGCTTTTTTAACCCATTGTCTACGGGAACCGGGTGCCCCCTGTTTTGAAGCGTTTGGAATTCGAGTAATCTCAGAAGCAATGGCTTAAATGACGTTTACTTGAATCCAATTAGATTTAGATTATTTGCACATTAACAATAGGCACATGTGCATTCATGTGATTGTACTATAGTGACGTCAGTTTTGATTCGTGATGTTGTTTGATATAATTTTTTTTTTTTTAATTAGTTACATTTAATTAGACCCTGAAGTAGGATTTTGAAGATTCTGATCTTTAAGAAGGTTGAAGAAGGGAAAAACAAATCTTGAAGGCATTACACTCAAGTTTGATATTCTTTCTCCATGTACTTGGTCCTGAATTATGCTCTGTGAGGGTATTTTCTTGTCTCTTTTACAAAGCCTTTGAGGTAGAGTTGACAGCGTGTACCTGTGAGCCATTCTGTCTGTTACTATTCTTGCAACAGCTGATAAGTCTTTCATTTCTATGCTGTCATATTTCAGAAAATACAATGCTAGATATTCTACGTTATCAATGATTATTGATAAAGAAAACAGTGGACTGTCATTACTAGGACTTCATCAGGGCCAGTGACGTCAATTTACTACAGGTGTATGTCTACAAAGAAACTGAACTTTTTGGGGAAAAATTACTTTGTTGTAGTGAGAGTTTGATATATCAGTATTTTTTCCTGGCAGAGTTGAGAGTTTGCATATTTGTTGTATTATGATAATACCCCCAGTGTGGGTACCAGTATTGATGTTCAGTTCCAACCACTGTTCACATTGATGCAGGGAAATGAAAAACTGCGGGGGTTATTAATGATCAGTGAACTGGCACTCCACAGAAAAACGAGAGTGAAAACAAATTGATCGTTCTGTCAGAATCCTAGTGGACCGGCAAAGGTGCGGACGTGTCTGGTGTGTGAAATGAGTGATTTGTCAAGCCCGTGTGGTAAGATGGGGCTGGATTTGGGCAATTTTTGCTGTGTGTTATGTGAGACTTGTGTGTGAAAAGTTGTGTCAGAAGAGCATAATTTATTGTCGAGTCTTCCACGTTTTGGGATGTTCACCTGAATTTTGCTAACTCATTTTTGGATTATTGCAGGAGAACTGGTTGATGACATGTGGTTGTCCGTCCTCCAAGGAAAATTTCAGGTTTCAGAATAAATATGTCTGTTCTCCACTGTCATCTATAGGCGAGTGTTAATCACAGTAAATCTCTTACCCTTGTACGACCTTCAGCGACCTGATGGTATACATTAGTAATGGTCTGTTGGGGTTGTGGTCATGAATGGGCTAAGGTATGATTGGGAAAGATTATGGGGCTGTTCAGACTATGGGGGAGGATCGATGGCATAATTTTCTTTATCTTCTCTCCATTGAATGTAACATTTGCCATATCCTTTCCAGCAATTCAGAAAGACAAAACTGTAAGCAAACATCTTTTGTGTTCAAAACAACTTGTGGTTTTTTTTACCCCTTGTGTTAGGTATCAGCTGATGCAAATATTCCCTTGGTTTACACAAAAGGTCTTTTTTCTTTGCAAAGTATGGCTGAATATATTCACTCTCATTAACTCCATAGTTGATATGGATAACTTCTTTGTGCACCATTTAATATGTGGATAATGGCTGTGTGTAGATCATCACATCTTCAAAGTGAAAGCGTGAAGAAAAATTACAAAGCTAAGATGTCATGTATAGTGAATTTATCCATATCTAGCTGTAAAACAGAGACCGGGATGCGCGATGGTCCTTGTTACCAAAAGCTGCCGTGCAGAATTAGAATTCATGATACCCTTTACTGTAAACATGACGTGGCATCAATGAAGTGGGATGGCATTGCATTAAAAATGGTGATGGTAATGGTTTTCATTATTTGAGACTTGTTTCATTATTTTCACTGTTTCTATTTTTTTTTTTTCTGCATTGAATATCTTTGGCATTTCTTGAAATGCACTTTTCTGGACGTTTATCTTTCCTGTCTGTATTTTAGACTTTGAGAGAAATTCTATTATAGTTTCTTGTTCTTTTCTTTCCATTTATTAGTATTTTATTATTGTCATTATCATGGTAAAGGTGATTACCAGAATACCAGTTGTATCAGTATGTTCCAGAGCATTTTTCTCTCTCTCAAATGTCATTTGAACCTCTTCCATTTTTTAGAATTGAACTCGTGTGCCTTGTTCAAACAAAATAATGAGAAAGAAAATAAAAGCAGGCCATTATGGTCAGAATATCATTCATGTTTTCTTTGTTCTTTCAAAAGTTTACAGAAGAATCGAAAACATGTGACAAAAAAGGAGAAACTTTTACATGGTGGCAATAAACTACCGACTTTAACAACGAAGCATAGGGTGTCTCATTGATTTTGTGCAGTCACACTGGTGGTAGTTGAATGTGGCATTTCTATGTGTGCTGTGATGAAGAATGATCTTGGGGGTTGCATATCGAAGATTGATTGGGAGTTGATTGCTAATGTATGCAAGAAATTTAAGGAGGCAAAGAAAAATGAGAAGTTTTAAAGCAGTTTTAGTACATTTTGAAAAGCAGTTATGGCTCCAAGTTCCGACGTATCTGATCCCCAGATCACAGTTAACATAGCTAACATAGTTCAAGAAAAATTCAAACCGTCAGAACAAAGCAGTTGAAAGCCAGAGCTCGCCCACTTACGTAATCCAACTTTGTTGTTGTTGTTGTTTTTTGTTTTTTGTTAATGAACTGCCGTGCATGTTTTAAATATTGATGTTTTTTTGTTTTTTTTTGTTTTTTTTTTCGCTGCAATGCAAAGAAGCCGTTCATGTGTTATCCATTACATTGCTCGGTACAACTTTACGTCTCGTTACGAACTGGCTTCAGACTTTAATACGTATATTACCCGCTAGAAACTCGAGTTTGTGGACGCACGCGTCGTTGATGAGTGTGTGTGTGTGTTCTTAGTGTTTACTTCTTGTGTAGACCAGAGTAGATTCCCTGTAGCCCATGTATAATCGTATGTCTGCCTGAAATGGCATGGCATGAAAGTGTGGAATCACAGTACAGTGTATATCAGTGTGCCGAGGAGGAAACTCGGTACAAAGCGGTCTTCTGAACCATGAATTTTAGAATTATGTATAAGACGGATGTAGGCCTATTTTGTTATATGAATAGCCAAGTGCAGTGCCATCAACAAAATAACAACAAAAAGCTACAAATCCAAAAACAACATCATAGCAAAAGAGATGAAGGAATTGGTTATACAATGTATTTATACCACAGAAAAGAGTTAGTCTTAAAGGATAATTTTTTTCATTTCTTCTTTTCATCATGCCAAGTTTGCACTGCACTTTATAATAACACACACAGCTCACAAGGTAGAGACACAGCCACCATAATACCAATTTGTAGGTGCGTGGATTGTTTGTTGTGCTCTCTATCATAATTATACTGTTATGTCAAGTCAAAGAACTCCGCAGATTGGAGAAAGTGGGATTCACACGTACGCGAATTAGCGGGATACATATCTCGAAGTATGGATCGCGATCGTCATTCCGCTATTTTGTACGTGTGAATGCGGCTTATATTCCTGCGCGTAATCTGTCGCGGTTTCATCAACTTGAATGTTTGATCATCAATTCAAATTCATTGGGTATCCACGGCACCTGTGTAATTATGCCGAATGCAGAGTGACTGTCATTTTCGTGCACATCGGAAGATTATTCTTTTCTACCATTCAATGGTAAAAAATAAACACATTGTGGGGGGCTGAGTAGAATGGAGTACGCTATTGTGAATGGTGGAGTATACATTAATTTTTGTAAATAGAATGGGCTTTCTTTGCGGGGGGGGGGGGCGGTGGATGGGCGGACCTGACTTTTTTATGCCCATAAGAGAAGAAGACTTCTTAGAGGCTTCCTAGGACAGTAACAATCTATGACCCTATACTCATTCATGATTGAATGATTGAATGAACTGATTGTAAAGTGTGTTGAGGGCAATTAAAAACCTTGTACTGATAATCAATGGGACCCCTGTTTATAACACACATTACCTCGCGGTAGAACAGCGGGATGAGTTGCAGCCGCCTAATATGAAATACTGAATCATTTCCTTTCCTTTTACTAGATGTTATTTTGTCTTATCATGTTTCCAGGTGTTTGTACATGTGCGTTCACTTCATTTTTATATTTGACTGTATTACATGTACGTGTCCCGTACTGATCTGCCACAATTATCTATTTTTAAACAAATTGTTTTCTTATTGTTGGTGTTGTTACCGTTGTGGATGTTGTTGTTCATGTTTCATGGATTTTTACGAAAACAGAGCCCTGAGGAAGACCGGCAGTTAGTCTATTTTAAATCTGTATGATTGTATGATATTATTTTATTTATATACTTGATGTGTGTGATTACTGTATACTGTTTTGAAATGTAATAGTTTATCCTGTTTATATATCTCATGCTGATCAGGCTACTCTGGATAAAGAATTGCAATAAATTCACCATGCCTACTCACTTTATAGAAATGAGACAGACAGACAGACAGACAGACAGACATGCAGATAGAGAGGGGGAGGGAGAAAGGAGGGAGAGAGAAATTGAGGAATAGGGAAGATAGAGGAGGAATGGAGTGGCCCATGACACGCGTTCATTCCATTTAATGATAATTAAGGGCCCATCCAACGAACGACTCGGTTACGCGCTAAAAGCGCCAGCTTATGGACCGCTTTTTTTTTTCCAGCTTTGTCTAAACGTCACATGCGCGTCGTGCACATTTCATATATTATATCCCTGCATTCATTCGTACAATGGTCGCGATCCCGTTTTCCTTGTTCTTGTTAGAAGGAGGCTTAACGAAATCGCGCCACACGCGTCAGAAAAATGATGTCTGCTCGGCGATATTACGACAGCCGGAGATACAATGACTAACACGTGGTGGCCGACGTACTCGATGTGGTCATGATTACCGAAAAGATATTTGAAAACAATTATATTACTATCTTTATGATATTAGGGAGACAGAGTGACAGTGTTATAGCGTCGGACGAGGAAAGAGTTAGAAGCAGACGAGAGATTCGCACCACAGTCCGAGGTAGATACGGTAGATAGATAGATAGAGATGAATATTAACAGAGAGAGGGGAGGGACCGAAAGAAAAAAGAAAGTGGGAGAAGGGGAAGGAGGAGAGAGAATAAAAGAACTGAGAAGAGAAATACGTCTTATGGAATAGACATGTACATTGGATAGAATTTAACTGCCGATTATTACTGTTTACTTTCATGAGAGTTTTTTTTTTGGTCTATCTGCCTATCTAATATCCAACTACAGTTTCTATCTATCTATCTATCTATCTGTCTGTCTATCTATCTACTATCTATCTATCTATCTATCTATCTATCTATCTATCTATCTATCTATCTATCTATCTATCTATCTATCTGTGTATGTATGTATGTATGTATGTATGTACGTATTTATGCATGTATGTATGCATGTATGTATGTATGTATGTATCTATGTATGTATGTATGTATGTATGTATCTATCTATCTATCTATCTATCTATCTATCAATCAATCTATCTATCTATCTATCTATCTATCTATCTATCTATCTATCATTCTATCTATCTATCTATCTATCTATCCCTGTCTATCTATCTATCTATCTATCTATCTATCTATCTATCTATCTATCTATCTATCTATCTATCTATCTATCTATCTATCATTCTATCTATCTATTTATCTATCTATGTATCTATGTATCTATCTATCTATGTGTTTTATCTCCACATCTTCTGTAAAACCCCAAGAATATGAAAGATACACAGAGATAGACAATAAGTCCATCGATGCATGTGTGAAGAGATACGTGTGATGGATAGATTATTGATTAATTGATTAATTGATGAATGAAGGATAGATTTTACTTGGTAAATTATACGCAGATAGATTGAAAATGTAGAGACAAACAGATGCACGTAGATGGTAGAAAGATAAGATAGGTGTAGGAAGATAAGATGCGGCTGTCAGATGGGATATATAATGTAGAGAAATGAGAAAATTATTGCACAAAGATATGTATATAGGTTGTATTGATGAATGGATAGGTAGATCGATATGCCCAGTAATGAATTAAATGGATATATACATGTAGGTACAAATTAAAAAAAAAAAAGAGGATGGGTGAAGCCACTTTTTCTTTAATGTTTTTGCGTCATCATGAAAGATGAGGAGGGCTGGTCTTGCGGCGACGTGACGGGTTCGCTCAGGCGTACTGGTAGTCGAGTTCAGCCATGGGTGAACACTTCACGATCATGCCTCTACGATGACGAATTCGCGACACCTTTTTCACGACGATATGGGATTTCTTGTAGGTCTGAATGACAACCGACTCCGGGGTACAATACGTCACCACACGCCCGTGCGATAGTCAATTAACAGAACCGTGCTTCTGCAAATCGCTCAACAGAGACTGCCGCTGTGTGAAATGGAAATGGTTGACATCATTTTGTTGGTAACATTCGGTTTAATGGACCAGTTTCGTTGCATTTGTGTACCATGCAAGAGTACAGGTATTAGGTAAGCACTCTGCACGTCTCTTCAACCCTTCTATGCCTGAGTCAAATATGCGCAAATTTCACACACATATATCTTTGGACAATGTGGCACACGGAGGGTTAAGATATGAATATTGAATTAAATTGAATTAAATTGATTGCTTTCCTCTTATGGCGCCGGGAGACATTCAACAACGCAGAGGGCAGTACACAGTGCAAGAAATATAGTTTTGTCATCTAATTATGATTCATGTAGAGCTACTTTAAACCTTAAGGCTATTTTCAATCGACGTGAGAATCTTCATTAGGCCTGTCGATTACCGATATCATGGTTGTGATGTCATAACATAGAATGACAAGTTGTCTTCGAAGTATGTCCTGTGACAAATTTTGGCGCTCATATTGACCGGCGTCAAAATTTCTATTGCTCCGGCGATATTTTGACGTCAATCATGCAGCGTCAACTTTATATGAAATGCACTGCAGCGTCAAGTTTACAATTTGACGCTGCAGGGTAGAAGTTGACGCTGAATAGGGGACTCGACGCTTGTCGCTCTAACTTTATGAAACGGGGACCAGGTAACGCGTACTCCTATGGATGCCTGGCTGGACAAAATCATCCTTTACATCAAACAGCAAGCATTACGCGATTGGAACCTGACCGGAGCATGTTGGCACGCAACTGCCGGGTCACATTCAAGGATGATCATGTAGCATTAAAAAAACAAAACAACCAAACCAACAAACAAAAAAAAAACCCTACCAAATCAACAAAATAAAGCTCTCGTGTGATGAATGTTATGAGCCCACATGTTTATAGACGTGGAATAGACGGATGAAATGCTGCTGAAAGGCTTAGCATACGTTCGGCACATTTTCGGCACATTTTCGGCACAGACTCGGTGCAGATTCGGCAATACTCGGCACATGCTCGATCATACCGTTTTCATTAGATACAATGTTACGATGTCAGCCTAAGAGGGCAACGAACTTAAAGACTCAGCTTTTTACCGCTTTCCCTCTATCGAATACTTTTATCCCATGGCTCTTTTCTTGTAACCCATTTCTCTCTCTAAACCTTAGTATTGTGCTATTTTGATCACTAAAGGCGATAATACCTGGATAAGACATCATGTCGAATCAGAGCTGATGAACTCGATGACCAGAAAACAATTCTCCAGAGTCATATAAATTTTTGAGTGATTATGGACTCAACGCCGGAATTTTGAGCAATTATGGCCGACGAGCGAGAGAAAAAGGTTCATTCTTAATCCGTGCTGAGACGTTCGATGGTTTCATGGATAGTTTGGTGGGCGAGTATGAGTGGAGATGTCACTGACCCTTGGGAGAGAGTGGGTGCCGGACACTGTTTCCATATTCAAGCTACATTGCTCTACATGTCATGACCCCCTGACGACGCGAGAGAGATTCGTCGCAGTCTCTCCATGGGGTGATGATAGTCTTGTTTCAGGAGCGGTGACTTCACAGAAATTGCGGGTTTTTTTTTTCTTCTTCTTCTTCTTCTTCTTCTTCTTCTTTTTCTTCTTCTCCTTCTCCTCCCCTCCTCCTTTTTTTCTTTTTTTTTGGGGGGGGGGGGGAGGGGGAGGGGATGACTTCATAGTGTTTTTGTTGATGCAACATTTTTAGATTTTAGATCATTTTTAAGTTTTAGATCATTCTTACGTTAGTTAGCACTGGAATTGAGACGTGAACATACTTGTGTAGTAGTGACATATAGCGTGTACAAGTAAAGATGCAAAGGTATAAGAAGAACAGAAAAAGAGATGGTGATGATGATGACAGAAAGAAGAAGGTAAGAAGGATATTTGGCAAATGAAGGAAGAAGACGAGGAAGAAGATAAAGAAGGTGATGGATGAAATGGTATGGGACGAGGAGGAGGAAGAAACACGATCAAATGTCAATAGCAACAATGATAAAAGCAGAAAAGCATACCTTTGACAATGCCTAGTAAAGTCAAATATAAAGGGTCAAATCAAAAGTAGTGAGATGGGTAGAATACTTACTGCCCTTTTGGACAACACTCGTAGTACTTTGACATTACCTCATCTTTCCCAAATTTCTCCCGCTTCGGTTGTTTACTGCTGTAAAAAGCGGCATCCACCAGTAATGTAAATTGCGACGAACTGGATGAGACTACGTGACCACCTTTTCACCGTTCGCTATCTAGAGCACGAAGATGTTGTCGGAAGCAATTAACCGTCGATGCGCGCTTCCACATCTGCGCGTGCGTCGCAAAGTGGTCCCTTTCCGTGGCGCCGAAAGTGCACGAACCCCTTCTGCGCTCCGGTCGACGCGGGACCAAATGCCCATCGGAATTATAAGCGAATCGTCGCTGCAGCGCGCCCCCAAACGATAAGAAAATCAGAGGTCCCTCCGAAAGTAGAGTGTAATGTGACTAATTCATAGCCCGTGTGGAGACCAAGGGGAAACGGTGTGTGTGTGTGTGTGTGTGTGTGTGTGCGTGTGCGTGTGTGTGTGTGCGTTTCGGCCAATGAAAATGGTCTGTTTTATGCATATATGACACAAGGAAGAGAAACTGGAAAAAAATACAGACACAGTCAAATGAAAATGAAAACCATCCGGTAAATTATAAGGAAATTGCATTTTTTTGGTCCCTGTGTGTGTGGTTTATTTTATTTGTTTGTAATTATTTTCGTATGTAACTGCATTGACGTTTTCAAAAAATAGTCTGGTGTTAAAGGTAATGAATGACGATAAAGGAAAATAATATCCATTAATCTGTCGTGCTAAAACGTAATGACGAATCCTACATTTTGCACATCTTGCTGCACGAACACCTACTAAACACATTCATGCGGTTTCTATGGAGTACCGAAGTGATGTTGTCACAAATTTGTTATAGCTTGGTTTGGAACCTGGTGCGAGCATGGTTAGAAAAATTAATGTTCACAGACCAGGCGAGGCTGCTTAGAGTTAGAATGGCTTTGACATCACACTTTGGTACCCTATAGCTCAGTAATAATGTTCATAAACCCCTGGTGCCGGTCTTTGCTCGGGTACAGACTATAGATCGAGCTGAGCTGACGTTCGATCAGGACAGTAGAGGCACGCGCTGTCAGTCGCTTCACGACTCACAGAAAATGGTAACCTTCAGCCTGGTGGCTGATCATGGCTTGCAGGATGGGGACACCTTTGAAATATGACCAGAAGTATGATCAATTTGTTTCAAATATTTAACTCTATTTAATATTGTCATTCAATCTCATCCCCTCTTTCCCGTCTTCTCTTTCTATACATGTATAAACTTGTAATATAACATAGACAATATAGCTGTGCAGCAAACCAAGAATTATAAAGGAAAGAACTGATACACACATAACACACACACACATACACACTCTCCCTATATAATATATATATATATATATATATATATATATATATATATATATATATATATATATATATATATAAGTACATTTGTATTATGCATGTTTAATTATTGTGTGTAGTATACAGAGAGGGAGAGAGACAGAGAGAGACAGAGAGAGACATAAAAATATACAACAGACAAATATACTCAGTATACACACTTCATATCAATCCTCACCTAAATTGAAGATTGTCCTTCAACAAGATTCAAGATTCAAATCTATTTTCATTTCCATTAAATAAACAGAGAAATTATATACAATATATAAGTAGAACATATTGTTCAACCATTTGTTTCTCAAGGTACAAAATATCTAGATTTGAATAAGACGATTATGATCCCATATTCTATTTCGAACATTGATTATTACCTCATTAAAAAGGATAATTCCACGCGTACTCTGAAAAGCATAACAAATCTCTCTTTTTTTTCTCTCTCCCTTCCTCCCCCCTCTCTTCATGCTCTTCCTGACATAAATTGATTTGAACAATTACAACGATTGTCTGCAGAAAGCGATTTGATTGATTTGATCGTGAATCGTCTCTTCTGAGCTGAGCACTTCTCTTATCCTCATGAAATCAAAGATCTCATGAAGAAACTTTTCTCAGCCTCGCCTAACATAGCGATTATGTTTCAATTGCATCAGGTATAGAATATTAATTTACTTATAGCAATGAGATTCAAGGTTACAGGTATACCCGTATCAGCAAAGCATTAACACTAACAAAAAATCGAAATACGAGAGAATGAGCGAGAAGAGAAAAAAAACCAACAACAACAACAGGAAAATGATGTAAAGAGGGGATGGAATAAATTCACCAGATGCCAAAATTGAGAATTAAAAATTTTCCCGCCACCGAGCCGAACGAAGCGAGTATGATTTTCTCATTTCAGTTTTTGTTTTTGTTTTTGTTTTTTGTTATTTTTTATGCCACACCCTTTTTTTCTCTCTAATCTCTGTTGCCGCATGAAAGAGAGAGAGAGTGAGATAGAGAAAAGAGGAAACAAATTATTGCACGCCTCTTATAATTGGCTGATCAATTCTGTGTATGTGGCCACCAGTCGATTCTGGCGCGTCGCGGGCATATTAGCCTCTCACTTAAACACCATTCAGGAGCTGCATAATGCATGGTGCGGCCCATCAGCCCCGCCAGCGCGCGGGGCGCAACTCAGATTTTGGATTCGGTTGTTATTTCTCTGTCACACTCCAACGCCGATCCGCGCGCCTTTGCACGACCCATACGTCATTCCGATGGCAGTTTAATAGCCCGCTCATAGAAAATTTAACGCATTTTTCGTCTGTTGTGAAATGCATGAATCTAAAAAAATAAATAAATGGAGTTAACAAAGTCACAGAGAGAAAAAGCGAGAGAGAGAGAGAGAGAGAGGGAGAGAGAGAGCGAGAGAAGAGCGCACTGATGCGATTAGCAATGAACACTGTCACGCTATGTGGAATTCTAGAGGAGATCAGCGGAGAATCAAAGTTTTGTCATTTGTAAACTCTTGAAGTTATTAAAATGATAATTGAGTTAATGTGAGGCATTGAGCCAGGGCGGAAGAGGCGGATTCTTTTGTTTTTATGTTATCTTTAATCGAATAAAGCGGGGTTTTCATAACTTTTTTTTTTTCAGGTTCATCCAGATGGAAATAGACATGTGGCATTCTTTCCCCCTTTGTATTATGTGAACCCACATCACTCCCCATTACGCGTGATAGATGGGTTCGGCTGTGTACGCTGTTGGGGCAACCTCCTAATGTGCTCTCTAAAGCAGATCGATGTGTTTTGTCATCGGAGATTATTTTGACATCGGTAATTGCACCGACGTGCAAATTGCGTGAATAATCTATTTCTGCAGGTTCTACTTGGAGTCAGCAAAAGTGCAGTGTAATTTTTGTTTGGCTTTTCTCATTGTTTTTAATCAGCCAGAAGTGATATGACGATGTTAGCTCTAATGGATGTAATTAAAGCGGAAAAGTTCGCTCTCGCACTTCAGCTGATGAAATGAAAGCTCTCAAGTTTTCACACCGTGGGCAGATCACACCTTGCGTGATTCACTGTTTTTTTAAGACAAAGAAAACAAACTGTTTCTTATTCTATGACTCGTGTTTGAGGGATGTTAGTTCCAAAGGTTTCTTTATCAAAGTGCATGAAATTGAAGAACGATTGTCATGCAGTTATCAATATGTACGGGAAATCAGGTATGAGTTTCTTCAATTTGTCTCCCTATACAAATGAAATTTGTTAAGCTCCCAACTGCTGCTTAATTTACAGATCTCAACAAATTTCATTTGTAGAGGGAGACAAATTGAAAAAACTCATACCTTAACCTTCACCCCTCTGAATAATATCTTGATTTCATGAACGGGAAATCTGAGGAAATCAAAATCTTAACCAGAAATCTTAACCGAGAAAATGTCTTATCGTTTCGGTTGATTATTACTAAACTCACGAGGAGACTGCATTCTTCAAGCTAGGCTTTTTAGCAGTTCCCTCCATTTCCGACTTTTTTTCTTTGTTACGATTCAGTTACAGTTTGCCCATGCATTTCTTTATCTAATAGTATGTTTTGTTTCATTGTGAAATAGACTGCGTGCATTTAAACCTCATTTGAATATAGTTTATGCAAATGTCATATTGTATGCTTTCGTCAGAAATGAAATAAAATAAAATAAAATGAAATAAATTGATGACGCGTGCTGATAATACAATCATTTAGAATATCGATATGACAGTGCACAGTAAGGGCGTATCTCGCTGGAGGAGCCTTCACTGCGACTCGCCCGTGCGACTCGACAGATAAAAAAAAAAGAAAAAAAAAGAAAAATGGCTTCCGCTCTCATCAAGAAGGCGACTCCACCGTGACTTCCGAGAGACGTCTCCATATAAGGTAATAATCTATTCTTCCGGAAGTTTGTTTTTCTTGTTCCATATTCCATGTTTCAACAAAATGAACCATAAACATAAAAAATGGGTGAATTGTCGAATAAAGCAATCAAGGCAACTGAACATATGAAATAATATGAGGAATCCACGTAGAAGCATTGCTTGTAGGGTGTAGATTCCAAGATGCTGATATGAAATAAATTCTTATTTGAAATTTACAATTGAAAGGAATGACACTTTATGAAGTATAGGGACATACAGACGTCGAAGAATATAAAGTCATGGAGACGTCGCCGCGACGTCTCCGAGAAGTCTCCAGTAGGTCACCAGTGGGTCTCCGCAAAGTTGCGGAGACGTCTCGGAGACCTTACGAATAAGATTAGTCTCCGCGACTTGGCAGCGACTAAAGAGACATCGTAGAGACGTCGCGGAGCCGTGGCGGAGACGTCTTCGCGACTAGCTAGAGACTGGAAAGAGTCTTCGAAAAAAATCGTACATGTTCGACTCTCCCGAGACTCCGCGGAGACTCGGCTACATTCCAGGAGACGTCACGGAGACGTATCCGCGAACCACTCCGGGACCACTCCGCGACCAGGGAGACTCGAGTCCCCAGCAGGTTGCCAACTGTAGCCCCCAATCCAATGAGATACCCAATTTAGCAATATTCGATCGCATATCATCATACTGCCTCCACTGGTACAATTCCTTTGCAACCAACAGCCAGACGATTATGTAGCAGAGGAATGGAAGTTTGAGGCATTGGTGTGGTGAGGGTTAGAGAACTTCTGAACGGTGACGATTCTGCAACATGAACTAAGAAAATATAATTCCTTATAGTCTATCAAATTTGCATATGCAAATTGATGAATGTACCCAAGAGAAATGACGAACTCTGAAGTACTTTATTCTGTATATTTTACTGTGTAGCAGACAATATGTATTATTTGGTAGTTTTGATTATTGGTCTCACTTCTGTTAACGATTTCCAGTGTAGTGAAGAGACGGGATTGAAGGCATTACATGATATGGATTCTAATGTCCCTCGGATAGGACATAAAATGGAGGTCCCGTGTATGAGAGAGTAATAACTCATGCACGTAAAAGATCCCGCTTCATTTATTTATCGCAAAGAGCAGGGTGTCTAACCGGTTGAAGTGGTCCCACCTCACATCCAACTGGACCCCATGGAAGACCAGCTTAACGTAGCTGAATATGGGCTATCCAGCCATCTTCGCAGATGGAAATAAACAAACAAACATGTACGCAAACACTGATTAGACAATCAGGATACATGTTTGTTTGGGGTTTTACAGGTGAGTTTTACGTATTTTCCGTCCGTTTGTATAGCCTTCTTTTTAACAAGATATATTTCCGATTTCAAAAGACAGCATTTATTCTCGGCATCTTGGTTGGGTGGATTGTTAAGGAAGCTACTCCTCCTTACCAACCACATAAATCATCAACCGACGTGGGGAAATGAAGTAGATAATTCGTCAGTTTTTACGATTTCTTTCCTTTTTATGTTTTTCATGTCATTTCTGTTCAGTTCAGTTTATTTCTGCATTCCGTTTTCAATACAATGTAGGCCTCTAACAAAATTTGACAATGTGTCATTAATCACATGAATTGTTTCAAAGAATTAACACACACTGTGGGGTACGATTGTGTAAAGAAAACCTCTGGGGGAATAATATACAACAATGTCAGATAAGAATGTAAATTCTACAGTACGGTAAGAAACAGATCAGATTGGGACGGTAAAGAATATAATGTACGATATCATATGATATTGGATACGCAGGGGACCATCTAAAGCAGAACTCGACTAAAAAGATGGCCCCGTATACACTTAAAACACTACTTACTTACTTACTTACTTACTGTTAACTAACTAACTAACTTACTTACTTACTTACTTATTTATACTTACTTATACTTACTTACTTACTTACTTATACTTACTTATACTTACTTTCTAAATAACTTTCTTATTTATACTTACTTATACTTAATTATACTTACTTACTTACTAAATAAATAACTTACTTACCTATTTATACTTACTTATACTTACTTATACTTACTTACTAAATAACTTACTTATTTATACTTACTTATACTTACTTACTTATTTATACTTACTTACTTAATTACTACAAGATAGTATGACTTGGTCACAAGAACCAGAAAAGTTCATCGTATGAAGAGGTGAGACACCAGACACGACATCGATTGATGTTGACTGGATGAGAGGGGACTAACGCACAGACCATTGTTTACAACATGGGTATTTTGCAGAGGTTTGTAATAATGTATATACGTTGACTGCTTCTCTATTCATTGTCTTCTCTGTTTGGACATTGAGATGTTGGTGTCATCGTTTTCCACATTACCTTCTACAATTGTTCGAGGAGTATACAGATAGTGCGTTCCTCTTCGACTGAAGAGATAAGCTAATATCGCAAATCATGCGTTGTTTCTTTAAACGTGTAGACATGAATGAATGAATGAATAAATAAATGAATGGAGGGATAGATAAATCGATAAGCATATGAAAATCGATAAACGCATGAATAACTGAATAGTTATATGAATAGATCAAACAATAAATATATAGATAGATAGACAGATAGATAGATAGATAAAAAATAAATGAATACATACAAGCATACATATATGAATAAAAATAATGAATTAATAAAAGAATTAATAAATGAATCAAAGAATAAAGACTGTAGTGATAACCGAAAGACACACCGCTTTCGTACGTGAAGCCTTAAAAAAGGACAAGTCCACCTTCATAGACATGTGGACTGAGTGAATGCAGCAATATTAGTAGAACACACCAGTGAACGTTTGAAGAAAATCGGACAATCCGTTGAAAATTTATCCATGTTGAAGTTTCTGCTCAGTCACTGCTGGATGAGAAGACTACTACATTTTGTGATGTCACATTGATTGTTTAGAACGATATAAACAAAATAATACAGAAAATTCGACATATTTTCACTAATCTCGCGAAACAAAAGAACGATTGACTTGCCTCTTTCAGAAGGCAGTCGGAATAATATTACCTTTATCATACGTCGGTGACATGTCGAGGAAATGTGCACTTTTTTTTTAACTACAATTTTGTGAAATTCTCTTTTTGTTTTCCTTATATCGTTCTAGGCATGTAACATCATACACTGCAGTAGTCTTCTCATCCAGCAGTGACTTGGCGGATACTTTGAATTTTTAATTTTTGAACAGATAGTCCAATTTCCCCAAACATTCACGAATGTGTTCTACAAACATTGTTGCATTCACTCAACGCACATGTATGAAACAATTTAACGTGACTCAATATTTTTAACATGCTACCAGTGTGGAGATAAGTATGGATACACACAGTATATATACAAAGTCGATTTCTCTTCAATAATGATGTACTACGGTATGTGTAGGTGGTTGCAGGGAATGGACCTGTATATTTCATCATTGTGTATCCTAATCGGTCTGCTGGGTTGTCAAACAACTTTTGGTAACGCAGTGGAATGTCAGCGTTGACGTCTCAATTTAGTACTTAGCACTGAGCTGTCAGCAGCCAACACGCATCATGTGTGAAATAGTACTACCCCGATAGTGTCTCCAGTGCTGTATTAGCTGCCCAGGTTGCAACGCCAGCTAGGCAGGACCAAGAACAATTACTTGGGGGTAGTTAAAGATGCTGCTTTGCGATCGCCTCATCATCGGCTTTTATGGTCCCACATCAAAGCAGAAGACCGCGGCCAGTAAGGACCTGGTCCTTGTCCGCTCTCGGGGAAAAAAAGAGGGCCACAATGCGAAAGAAGAAGAAAAATATCTGAATGCTTTAGAACGCGTAATTAATTCTCTCACAGTGGCGCTTCGCAGACGATTAACTTCGACCAATCAGGATGACGCTTTCGTGCGCAAGGGAGCGAGAAATGAAAAGGTTCGAGTGCGAAGCATTCAAGCCAGCTTCGACCTACAATAAAGGAGAGACAGGGGGTTCTTAAGAGCAGAGACAAGACAGGTTAGTAACTTTCTACAAAGAAGAAGAAGAAGTGGGATGGGGGGGGGGGGGTAAAATGAGGAAGAGATCTCGTCACTTAGCCGCAAGAGTTCAGGACAAAGGCGCGCATTGAGGGTTGTAAAGGCATTACATGGTGTCGCTTACAGGCCTTTTGTACCTCACTGACGATGGCTTGGCTTACTGTAATGATGTTATTTCACTCCCTGCTCAGCAGCATTGTTCCCTAAATAAGGTTACCCTGTTTGTTGATAGCCTCTTCAAAAATATCTTATTAAACGCAATTTAAACCATTCCCCTTGATCTATACCGCTCGAGAGGCGATCTCTTCGACTCTGCCCAAAATAAAAGAAGGAGAAAACACATAAGACAGTGGGTCCATCCCGATGTCAACCCCTCCATATCAGGACGTTCCAACTCTGGTTCTTCTTCGACGAAGTCCCGGGCTTCTCCTGAATATGCGCCATACTTGAGAGTTGAGGTCACTGTCGGTTCGAACCCCCTCTGACCTAATCTTGCGGCTATTCTATAATCTCAGAAGAGGAGTGGACATTATTTCCTGGACGATTATACTGCTGTAATCAGGCCACGGTCACGGAACGCAAGGTTTTATGATTCTACGGAAGAAAGACCAGTCTTTGGTCCATTTCTGCCCGATAAAGGTTTCTTGGCCTATACCTGAAATCGGACCTTAAGCCAGTTTTCTCGAATATGTTTGGACATAAAATACAACCTCGCATCCCTTTTTTTTTATCTGCCCTGACTGCAGGACTTGTGTACGCACCATCATTAATGTAAATCGATACGGTCTTCCCACTAAATGGCCATTAAAAACTGACTAATCTTCTACATTCTGCGAAAGATGACAATGATTAGTAGAAGCGAGTTCTATTAAGAAAGGCCTGGTGTGCCCCCATAAAAAAGAAACGAAGTAGAAACAGTCTTTCTATACTCCGTAAGTGGCTATCAAACTGTTTATATTTTCCAAATACGAACTGTTCGATATTACTTGCACAAACTGTTTTCTGTTTATGGGTGAGTATAACTGCTAGTACATCGTTAGTGTCTTTATTTCATTCACCTCAGTGTCAAGGTACTATTCGACAATCTCTTTAAATGTAGACAATAAGCGCTACAGCCCCATATGAATCAATAACTGAACTGACAAATCAACAGACAAGGTCTTATATGAATATGCTTACAACCATCACCAAACAAATGCCAAATGAGAAGCTACTACCGAGTATGTTTACATCTAACCTGAAGAATGTGCCGAAAACGCAAAGACAGTCATGGTTTCCGCTGCATCAGATATACATGGAAATGCAATGGATGTGTAATTATAATCTGCTCTGATAACGTCCACGCGAGCTGTTGACCATAAAAATAATAAAGCTTGTCCTAAAAACTTTCTTTGTATAAAATCTCAGAAACTTTTATCGTCAGTCTGCCAGAAATTCTAATTTAACTTTATTATTGTAAAATATGTAAAGGCCGATAAGTATGATAGCCCAGGTGAAAATTCTAACTAAAAATATATCACTACACTAAGCATGATTCTTATTCAAATTCATATTAAGTGATTTTCAAGGGATTTAGGTGAATTTTTCCAATAGAATGAACATTATTTTTGTTTTGATTTGATAATTCTGTTTTTGTGTATGAAATTAAAAATACATATATGGATGATGAAGCAATGTTCTTTCTTAATCAATAATACTTAGTAGATGTAGAATGAATTTTCAAACAATGTCAACATCTCTGTCAACATTTGGGGCGCTGTGGCATAGTGGATAAGACTTCCAACTCCCAATCGGAGGACCCGAGTTCGATTCTCGCCCAATGCTTACGTCCTTCGACAAGATGCTTTTACCCACCATGTCCTTAGGTGTATAAATGGGTACCTGGTAACGCTAGGATAATGAAAATGGCAGGCCCACTGGCAGAGCAGTGAGAACACTGAAGAGGCTACCCTGGATAAATAAGACCTTATCATCATATCATTATCATCATCATCTCATTCAGAATATCTTTATTCGACCACTTCAGCATTCTTATACACACCGTTTATTTGCATTATGTATGCATTTAGCATCAAACTTTCTTTGTATTTCCTCAGGAGTGAATTTTCTCTTACTCGTTATATATATTAATTTATCTGCATTGCTTTCTTACAGTAGAGATTAATGTCTTACAGTAGAGATTAATGTTAGTACAATTGATTTGATGATATGCTTATATACTATTACTAGGGGTCTCATTACAAAACCAAGATGTGTTCATTTCATTCGAATCTGAGAATGATAAGTAGCATAAAAATGCTTGTTTACATTTCCCTTTCATATCTTTATTTTCTTTAGAACTGTACACCAATTAATACGTCTGGGTCGAGAAGGTCATAGTACCTAAAAACATCTTGCCCAGGATGCAAGCACTTGAAGGGATTCGAACTTGGGACATCCGATTAATATCTCGGAGACTGATCTACTACACCACAATATACCCCGTATCATATCGGTATCTATTTTTATTATTAATGGACCTTAAGAATATAATTTGATAAGGATGATTTTAATGGTTTCCATCCAACTTATCATTCAAGGTGATTAGTTCATTTTGTTTAAAATACAGCAATTTATACCACGAAAGCTGGTGTTCCACGACTTTGTTATCAAAACAGAAACAACATTATTATACGATGAAATATCTCCACTATTACAATTTTCATGATACAACAGGATATTACAAAATAGTGGAAATAAACAAGGACGTATAGAAATAATTGAAACAAATCAGAACACCAGACAAATAGTTGTGTTCTAACAAAATAAAATGGTGCAATCTAGGACAGGTATTGGTCACAACAGCCACAAAACAATGTCAAAATTACTATTTGGAAACAGAAACCATTACTTGCACTCCTGATTTAATGCATTCCAAACACAGAAGAGAATACATTAGCGATAAAAATGACAAATATCAGTTCGTTCTGTAAATCTTTGCTTTGGTTTGCTGTGCCCGAAGCTGCCAGGGAGTCCCAAACAAACATCTCGCAGAAGAGTAACTGTTATTGAATCACAACAAGAGCCAAATAATCCCGAAAATCTGCACCCATCTAAGAAAGCCTCCCAGCTACACTTTTACAACATGTCTCTAATCGTACTCCACTAATAACTTGCAAGTCGATGGTTGAGCTTGTTTGCCTCCTGGCGGCAAGTTGAAAAAAAAGGAGACGACCCAATTCCATTAGGGGAGGATGATGACTTTTATATAGGCTGTTTAACTCGAAGACGACTTCATTAGGGTAACCCATATGAAATTTGTTTTATTATCATCATATGAGAAAATAAGATGCACCTCCATTTTACCCTTTATTGGTGTCGGCATCTTCGGGCGCAGGGCGACGGCAATCTTCTGCTCTCCACGATTATCGTTGGATTAGACGTGCCGGAATTTGAAAAGAAAATATAAAGGCGGTGGTAGGCGAGAGAAAGGGGGTAGAGAAAGAAAAATATCATTTAGTCGGAAGTGGGAATCTGTCCTTCCTCTTTCTTTCCTTCGACAACTTGTTGATGACAAAGGAACAGGTCGGCAAGACTTCAAAGCAAACACCTTTCTCCTAGCTGAATCGCAGTTAACCACTGTCCCGGTCGCGCCTATAGTTTGGCAACTCCTCGCCTTTCTTTCTGGTAAGGGGGCGAATCATTGGGGTGCAATCTAGGGTGGGCGGCACCCCTTTGGTGTTGGACTCGCGGGAATTGGTCCTGGGCAGGAGCCACCTTGTCCAATTCTTGAGGCCCTAATGACCCAGCTTAGAGGGTAACATGTTCCCCATAATCACTTCTGCCGACTTTTTCCTCCTTGCTTTTTCTTCCGTCATTTTCCTTTTTTTCATCAACAAAACTGATGGTAGGCGACTAGGACTGATATTAAGTTCGTGTCGAGGTCGTCTGAACAAAGAGTGTGGATTTTGCAAAAGATTTAACAATTGCGCGGAAGCCAAACTTTTCATCCATGCCCTTGCAATCACAGTTTGAATCTAATAGCATTATAAGTGAATACACAACATACAAGATGCCATGGTAATAGCCTAATGGGTCTATCTTTATGGCTCCTAAGCACATTTGACGTATTCCATCTGTATGTATTTATTTTGTGGTCATTGTTGGTCAATGCCGCGTCATTAGCAAGTAAATGGTGGGTAGTTATATGTTATGTCGTGACGTTTTCGGCTATTAAATCCGCTGAAACTTGAAAATGTAGTCTTGTGCGCCTAGATGTATGTATGTATGCATGTATGTATAATATATATATATATATATATATATATATATATATATATATATATATATATATACATGTATAGATAGATAGATAGATAGATAGATATTTTATATATTTATTAGGGCTACGAAAGTTGTTGTGACTCCGGTGACTCCGAAACGACAATATAATTTTGTCATCGACTGAAAAGGCAACACGTTTGCAATTTCACCACAAATTTCTGTGTATATAAGTAAAATAATGTAAGGACATGTAGCTACACAGCCTTTTCTTATATAACTTGAAAGTGCTGAATTCATTTTTGTCAGCTCAGTATAATAATGATAATACTAATCTGCTAATATCAATTTATTAAGCACAAAACCTATGTACATGATTATTATTATATTCTTCTGCGCTGCAAAAGCTTTTGATAAACTTGACAATAATGCACAGTTAAATGAAAAAAAAAATGTCGTGAGTCTTGATTTAAAGACTGCTACATTTGGGAATTTCCTGACTTCTATAAATTGGTAAGTCATTCCACAGTTTGGGAGTTGAGCAGCATTTGTTTTGCATGTTGGGATTTGTAAAAGAAAAGTGTCTTTACAACTTCGCAGATTATGACTGTGTTTATGAAATTTAAAGGGGATGGCTAGTAACTGATCAGTGGGAATCAGTGGGAATGCGGGGGATGATTGTTCAAATTCTTGTGGGATTCATTTAAGAGTACATTATATATCTATTGTGTGAAAATTATTTGCTTCAGAACGGTCTGATATTCAAGTAATGTGCAGTTTAATGCCCCGTCACTGTACAGGCATGCTAACCTGAAAACATTAAACTGCACATTACTTGAATATGAGACCATTCTGAATATTCAAGTAATGTGCAGTTTAATGCCCCGTCACTGTACAGGCATGCTAACCTGAAAACATTAAACTGCACATTACTTGAATATGAGACCATTCTGAAGCAAATAATTTTCACACAACGATAGATATATAATGTACTTCTAAATCAATCCGACAAGGATTGGAACAATCATCCCCAGCATTCCCACTGATCAGCTACTAGCCATCCCCTTTAAGCACTATAAAAGTTCAAAAATATAACTAGGGGATCGACTATTAAGTGTCTTGCATACAATCAGCAAATTGATATATATATATATCTTTTTTTTTTTTTTTTTTTTTTAACAAATTGGGCATTGAAAACCAGTGTCGCTCTTTCTGAACAGAAGTGATCCTCGAGAATCTGGGTTTGTTACAGATGCAGATACTCCATTATTAAGATCAACGAAAGAAACGTGTCAATCCAATAAATATTTTATATGTTGTCGTTCACGAGTGTAGCATGTTGTCAAAATCTGTTGTACACGAAAAAAAAAAAAAGGGTTGTGCAAATCTGGCATGTTTGAATACATTCAGATGTTTTGAAGTTCTTAAGTTCTTGTAAGCAGTCGCTGTCCCTACCACAATCAAACATTGAAACTCGACTGTTGTTGTTGCTGTTTTGCATGCCACTTACAAATGCACTCTCGCACCCTTTGCATTGCAAAGCTGAAGTTAGGCGATTTCATTTTAATGTAAAAGAAATAATACCACATGGAAGTTTAAGAGCTTTGGTCCCATTTTTGACAAAACACTCATGAAACTTCTGAATCAGGTTTTTACCGGACCTTCTTGCCGCGGAAAGCTGAATAGTTCGATCAAAGAAACTCCACCAAGAATATTCTACAAATATGAGTATATGTATTATAACACATTTCTGTTAACACATTTCTGTTATCTTTAGTTATTATTTCATTGCGGTTATATGACTTTTTGTAATCTGTGATAACAATCGAAAATATTTTGCCCACAAAATGCACAAAACGAATTCAGTGAAAGCTTTCACGTATGATTGTAGGCTGTTAGTCATTTAAAAGAATAGAATTGTATGATGGAAGAAATGGGTTGTAACTTATATCACATTGAAAAAGGCTACAAAAATCTTCACATTTTTTTGTTTGCTTTGATCTCTGTTGCTATTTTAATAGTTTTTTTTTTAGTTGTTGTACTTGGCAGCGCATCACCAGGGTATTATGGATCTGTCATACAGATGTTGAAAGCATGTATTTGCTATTGATATCATACAGAGCTTTAATCAGTTGACATCCCTGGTAAAGTGTATAGAGAGGTTAACAGAGCTGCATCGAAGAACTGGGAATGACGTAAAATAAGTAGTGTCTGCCCGCCGGTTCTTGACTCTGTCCTGGTGCTCGTTCGCTCTTTACAATCGGCCTATACGTGCTGATACTAAACAAGTGATATATGCGTACTGAGTATAATCTGACTTCTCACCGAAGCTGATGATTACCACTTGACTCGGGAGCCCCAGCCAAGCGCTCCGGCGCGACGGGCCGACGACTCGTTGGCGAGCCGCATCGAGTCGCTGGAGCAACGTGCTCGTCCTTTAGTGTTGCATCCCCCTTTGTCTGTTGGGGATAAAACAGGATCTTTTCAGAGTCTTGGGTATTAATGACAGCGAGTCAAAGTGCCTCAGTTGCTTGCTAATCCTTTGAAGTCGAAAGGCTCCTCAAAAAGCGTTATTTCTGTCAAAAACGAGAGAAGGGGCGAATTGGCACTATAAGATTTGTGGCGGTACACAAACTATTACCATCGGAAACAACCTTGGAGAATCGAAAGACTCAGGGAGATGAAAGAAAACAATTACAGATAAATAAATATAAACTCATCAATCTTTCTTTCTCTCTGTTTGTCTCTCTATATATTTATTTATT
>CM067067.1:35424199-35506699 GCA_033980235.1 Diadema setosum
CACACATAAAAAATAAAAAGCAAGGAAAGCAATATAATCATATGTATACGGTGTGAAGAGAAGCAATATAATCATATATACATTTTATCATTGTTATATAGTGTTATGATATGAACAGCTTGCTTCCAAAAGGCGCTAAATCCATTGAAAAATGATGGATCTATCGCCTTTTGGAAGCAAGCTCTACATATAAAAAGTGTGACAAATCACTGTTTATTTTTAGCAAGTATTACATGCTAAGATCACAGTATATGTTCAGGGTTATATTGGCTGATTGACAAACACATTAATAAATTGAGAGATAAAAATATCAAAGGGTATAATGCAAAATGCCAAAGATACAGTATCTCTCTCTATCTCTCTCTAGTATATATATATATATATATATATATATATATATATATACATGTTCGTATTTATTTCTGGAATATACCACACCTGAAACGTTGGTCTTTGAATAACACATCCTCTAACATCTAACGCCCTTATGCCTTTGAAATGACCATGATAATAATGACAAACATGCTTATGGTAAATGTGATGTTGTTGATAATATTAATGATCATAACAATAACAGTAATAAAAAAAAATCACCAACAACAATAATAATACTAATAATAACAATAATAATGATAATTATGATAATAATGATAATATTACAACAACAAATAAATATTTCTCATTGATAGTAATGATGATGATGAGAATAATAATAGTAATAGCAATGATAACAATACTGATAATATGACCCTATTTTCTTAGCGTAACCTCCTCAGTTTTAAAGCTGCTCTTTCAGAGGTGTCTGCCACAGCATTGCCAGCTACCCGTTTACACCCCTAGGTCAGGAAGGATATTTTGGGCAAAATTTATTCATTTATTCATCCTTCCATTCATTAAATAGTTAATAATTGATTAATTAGTCAGGAAGAATATTTTGGGTAAAACATTTTTATTTATTTATTCACTCATTAATTAATTAATCAATTCATGTATTACTTACTTAATTGATTAATTTATTAATTAATTGATTTATTCATTCATTCATTCATTTTCCATTTCCACAAAACATGTAAATATGAAATCACAAAATCACACATAACAAGTTGATTCCAGAATTTCCCTGAATCTTTTCTCAGACCGCGACTATTCTTTTTATTTGTTTTCAACTAGGCAACATTAATAAACTTAATATACTCCAGTTAGAGAACAGAACAAAATACATGTTAAGATTTCATAAAAAAAGAAGTCAATGACAAAGGTTAATTGAAGGTGGCCCTCCCACCTTCCCATATAGAGATTTAAGAAGGAGGGCTTTTAGATTTGCATTTGAAAACATCCAAAATTGAGTTTCGCGTTGCTGTTTTATGCGGGAATATTACAAAGAAATGATAAGTTAATTGATCGATGTTATACAAACGATTATCCTATTACATCAGATAACTCTGATTTTCAATGACATCTGAAAATCTCATATTCGCAATTAAAAACTCCATCAAGCTAATCCCGTAAAACCCCCGTCAATGGGGGACTGCCTGAAAACTTGAGCCCACCGGGAAATGATATAACTCTTCCCCTATACAAGGTCTTCGCTCCTCACAGCTCTGCAGAGACAGAGACTGCGCATGCGTATTATGTGGGTGGAGCCGCCTGAAGCGCGAGGTTGCAACATCGCGCGATTAATCAAAGAATACTTTTGATAAGCTGTGGTGAAAGGCAAATACAGTTGAGTATTCGATAAAAAAAAGAAAGAAATGATATTGCGGCAAGGTCTTCATTACGAAATCAGCACAATGATTTGTGGTGAACAGGAAATCAAACAGGAGAGTGAGAAAGAGAGTAAGAGAGAGACAGAGACAGAGAGAGAGAGAGAGAGAGAGAGAGAGAGAGAGAGAGAGAGGAAAATGGTGGCGCGGGGAAGAGAGCAAGAACAATAGTTTAAGCAGAAAAAAAGGTGAGATTACATAATACAAAGCCGGGAAAGAAATATGTAGATGCCAAACAAAGTCAACTCTCTCTTGGCGTGGAATTACATCTGACTGCTTTTGGTAGCAATAAGATAAAATAAAATCAAATAAAGTATATATATATATACAGTTTGTATATATACTGTATAATCATATAATACATACGTCTCCCGTGGAATACTAATCATACTGTCTTACGCCTATATATACATACGCGTATAGAGCAAATCTAGGTATTTTTTCAACACAATGTCATTGTGCAGGGCTATATTTCTTTGATGGTAGACCTACTTCATTGACACTCCAATAGAGTTCACTTTTTCATGATAACGGTGATAAAGATTTGAATTCAAATCTCGACTAACTTTTAAATCTTACGATGTCTATCAAAATGCAAAGTAAAACAATGAGACTATCGTAAAGATGTTTTCAAAAGACATCGTAGTTGTTTTCATGTAAAAATGTCTATTTGACTTCCAATGTACGATGGCTTAGAAAGTGATGTACATTGTAAAATAAGATTAGTAGTAAAGAGACAATCAGAGATGACAAATATGCATTTTCAAGCATGTTTATATCTATCTACTAATTTATCTATCTTACTATATAGAAATAGGGCATTAGCTTTATTTTGCAACAAAAGAAGACTTATGTCAAATGAAGGCTAAAACGGTGTGTCTCTCTCATTCTAATCTATTCCTCGATATCTCTAGAGATTAATGGTGACTAGAATTATTCCCCTCTTGTTCGGGTAAATAATTTATTTGGCCAAATACGGAGCTGTAAGAAGACATGCCACTTCCCATAACCATTCTCTTGTCGCGTTATGGAGATAGAGTAAAGGCTGCGCGTCTCAAATGAGGCGTAAGGAGTCGATCCGGCCCAGCGCTCCCCCGCACCTTTGACATTGACTCTCCCTTGGGTGAGATGAGACGATGTGCGAAAAAGGTCCGCCCCTATATTTATTCCTATATGTAGGGAGAGCGAGAGAGCAGTCTTCGTAATAAAGCAGAGCATTCGCTGAATGGGTAGTCTTTGGACTTATTCCAAAAGGCATGAAATCAAGAATTTAAGAAGAGATAAACCAAGAATTTAAGAAGAGATCTAAAATATACCGAAACATATTCCTCCTTTCTTGCTTGCTGAATAGTAGGAGAGGTTACAGTAGAGGTATGTTGATAAAGCTAGATTAAGAGGGGGGGGGGGGGGCGTTGATTTACTGACACACACATGAACACACATATATCAATAATATCAGACACAAACAGAGAATATATATTCATCGAAATACAAAATACATCATGATATTTCAAACAAAGCACTTTGAAAAACAGCAATAAAATGTCGTGACTCAGAACATCATAACATACATATTATGTATTTTGTTTTCCGATGGGGTCAGTTTAGACACCTGTTTTCTTGATATTATCAAGAAAACAGGTGTCTAAACAGACACCATGTTTGTCTGAAACACTTGCAACTTATGATTATGACTTGAATTTTTTTTTATTTTTATTATATTCCCTAATATATACTATCAGTACATAGATAAAAACGAGTTATCATTCTTCTTATTTTACAATTATAGTTTTCCTCTCTAACAAGCATAGTAATATCATTTAATGCCGAATTGCTGATACCAATAAAACCAAATAATTCATTTTCCATCGTAAATGTTGTTTCTAAACCCGAATTACTATTAACCCATTCTCTTACTTCAGCCCATATCAACATGCTGACACTCACTCAAAAGAAAAATTTGACTATTACAGTTTCATGGTACACATAACAAAATGAACATTCTTTTCTTTCAATCAACCCAATTCTATTCCACATCTTATTAGTCTTGTTAGTATATAAAATTCTATTCAGTATTTTGACCTGAAGCCACCGTAAATTAACATCCGGTGTAGTCATGTACGGGGCCATGATTGCCATTTCTTCCCCTCAAGTTGTATTAAGTCATATAGATCTTTGATTGATGGATAACCAGCTAATTTTGATAAAGAGAGACACATGTTCGACATTGATGTATAATGTAAACTCACACACAAGTCTGAGCGTAAGAAGAAGAAGAAGAAAAATGAAAAGGAGAAGAAAAAAAAAATGCGCATAAAACACGTAAAAGGAACTTTTGGTATTGCTACCAGGATAAGAATAAGAACGAATGTAACAATAATATGGGGTTGACCACGACAACTGCGAGATATGGGCTAATATCAGAAAGAGAAAAAGCAATTTCTAGTTTTCATTCTTGTTTTTTTTTTTTTTCCACGTAACCGCAATCCATTTACCGACGCCGTAGAATAAAGGCCGGTTCTACTTAAAACTTTTAGCAGGAAGCGCTTCAAGGGGGAGCTTGAGAGTGAAGATCCATTTCGCGCGCTTATTATATCAACCCATTGTACTTACTCCCTTCATCCATCATGCACCATGATCAACGCAGAATCCTAACGCTCTTGAGAATCCGCGATCGAGCCAATAAACGCTCGTATCACTTCCTATATACGCCAGCTAAAAGATACCGCTTGAAAGCAAGTTCTTCTTATTGAAGAGCTATTTAAGATAAACGCTGTGTAAGAGAAAGAAAAGATAGAGGGAGATGGGGAGATGGGGAGATGGAGGGGGAAAGGTAAGGGAGAGAACGCCTGTGCATGAGAGATGGAAGATAGAGAGAGAGAAAAGATATGAAATACTGCGGTGGAGCCCGCGTTCCCTCGCTCATCTTCGTTCGCCTCTTTCTTATCATATCATGTCTCGCATGATATACGTACTCAAAAACGATGATGCTGCATGAACGCTGAACGAGATAGCGGCTATTAAGATAGCAGCCGCCGCGTCATTCCGAGAGCACAAGCTCTCATTCAACATCCTAACAATGATTTTCAATTGGCCGCGCTGCTCCCAAGAGGGGACCTGTTTTGTGTCCTCATTTTCAAGCATGTATTACGAGTTTGAATGGCGCCAAACTCTCTGGCCGATCGCCTGCCTTGAAAAGAGGCGATGCAAGGGAACGTGACATTTTATAACGTAACGCAATGAAAAGCTCAATTCTTCGAAACGGAGGAAGGGGTGGGGGTGGGGGATGCCATGCAGATATGCCATTAAAGATAAGCGTTTCCTGACATTGTATACCGCGATATTGATTCATACGCCCAAGACACACAAACAGCAACGTTGTTCATGATTTTTTTAATACATGATATAAAAAGATATAGTATAAGTAGGTTGATGGTTATCATAAATTGGCACATTGATGACACGAATTTATAATCAAACCGATACTGGTCTGAAAACACGAGGAATGAAATATGATTTGATACGAAGCCAGTTTTTATCTAACAATAGTAACAATCTGCAAAAGCGATTGGGATGTATAACTCTCTCCCATTCTATATGCTTACCCTCTTGTTTGAGTTTGTCTGGAAAGTTTAAAACATATTGTCAGAGTTTCAGAACAATTTCAGATGTTGAATATCTGTGGGTGGGATTTAGTGATGATGATGATTTTTGTAACAACAAAATGATTACCACAAAAAACGGTACGAATGGAATGAAAATTATACTTATGACGACAATCACATCACAATTTGAACATCTATTTTTGTAAAATGTAAAATTTTTGTTCTTTTGGACATGTTTTTTTTTTTAATATATGATAAACATTAATGTACAGTTAATCTTTGAAAAATATGAAAATTTAATAAACTTAAAACGGGAAGTGAGCAAAGAACTCCCTACATTTTTTTTTTCATATAGAATTTGGTACGAACTCTAAAAACAAGTACTATCTTCGATATTAACAAATCTGGGAGTTAAATTTTGGCCATTCTTACTTTTCCCGCTCATATTTCTGTCATTTCAATCCTAAGTTTTATTTAAAACGTCTTTAAGTGGAAGCCTACCTGTGTTCTTGCCAGTCAATGGATAAACTACAGAGAGACAACGTTAAATTGATTCCCGTAATTTACCTAGAGGAATACCAGTATTTACCTTACACGTTGACTATCAACATGATCAGGAAAGTGATAAGTTTACGACTTTTTAGCTTGAATAGCATTATATTGCGACTACATTGTTTTTGCCCTTGCACATGTTATGCAAAATTTGATGGCGCAATATTATATCTGTATGTCTTTACATAATTTTGTATTTATAAATAACATATTCTACGGCCATTACAGGTGGATTGATATAGACATAGATGAATACATGTACAACAACGTTTATGTATTCAGTGAGTGTTTTAATAATAGTGAGACTCTTATAAAGCGCACATTTCTACCTAAAAAAGATACTCAAGGCGCTATAGAACAGAGTACATATATTGTGTCACGTTACAACAGTATCACAAAAAATAATTAGACAATAAACCAACAAACAATAGGCCTATATATACCTACACATACTATACATACAGGTATACAATATTGTCAATTTAAATTGAAAATATATGTATATATATATATATATATATATATATATATATATATGTTTTAATCATTTCTGACATGATTTGTTGTCTGTTCTCCCTTAATTTTTCACCGGAGAAAGAATTTCTGCGAATATACTCCCTTCTGCAACTAAAACCCGTTTATATGGCCCACCTCTGTAATATTATGATCCCTTAGTTATTTGTTATGTGCTTTTGTATGAGAGTGTGGAAATCAGTTTGACTGGATGGTTAAAGCATGTTGTCACTCTTGAGTTTATTGAAGTTGGGAAAGTCAGAGGTAGATGTGAATGTATTTTGAAATGGACATCTCGGAGTCGGTGGTAATAATCATGTCGGTAATATGTGACCTGAATTTCTTGACAGGTTCACTTCTTATGAAATTGTGAAAATCTGAAAAGTGGAAACACAAGCGGCGTTAGCTTGAAAGTAACTTTCTTAAATAATTCCTTACCTACTCTTACCTAATGTAAGAGCATCTTGAGGAAGACTGGCTGCTAAGTCGTTCGCCCACAATTTTGTGTAAGTAGCGCAGCGACAAAAAGTTTAACAACCTCTGCAATTCGTCAACATCGTTTTCACGCCGAACGGTTGGATCACCTTTAGCGCCATAATGCTTTTTAAAAAGCCACCACGTCTCGAACCCGGCCAATCTTTGTTGAGACTGCCAAAATTAAATTTCTACCGCCTGCAGTATTATGTCCGTCCGACCCTTTCTGCGTGAATCATTGCTATATGATGGTCACCTATCATGGACATACTACTCGGGCAATCACAGGTGATATGAGATCAGGAAAATGACCAAGAAGGAAGATCTCCTAGACGGGTACGGCCAAGACGGAGGATGAGAGAAGATGCCCCTGATATTTATGACCAAGATATGGTGTTTGCGGGGCGGTGGTTTGTCTTCAGATAAGGCCGGGGCGAGCCCTAAGCGCTTCCATCCATTTTGATATCGGCGGCCAAGAAATCGAGGTGGATTCCCGGAGACAATTTAAAAGGAAAGTAATAAAGGGCTCTGATGAATCAAAGGCACGTGAGTCTAGACTGACGATAGCCAGTACTAGGATAAGAACAAAATGGAAAAGAATATTTATAAAGAATTGCTGTAAAGAAACTCGCGGAGCAGTCAACATATTAGTAATGTTGCACGCTCTTCTGCTGTCGGCAGCATAGTTTGTCTTGCGCCAAACGGTGTCGTCTGCGCAAATCCGAGTTCCATTACCAGACGCTTACCAATGAACTTCTTCCTTTTATGGAGAACTAGGGAGAGAGCGGAGTAAAAAAGAAGAAGTTCAGCGACGAGTACGTCGTCCTCAATGTTGCAATCATGGAGGAATAGACCCGCCGGGGGGTCCAAGGTGACATCATCGTGTGATGGGGTATGGGGAGATGCAACGTAAGAATCTTTATCGTCAAAAGCACCACTAAGAACAAATTATAAAGAAAGGTGGGCAACAGAGTTTCTCGTGGTATAGTGGCTTAGATTACATTCTTGCAATAAACACTATCTTGGCCCAGAAGCTCTTAAGTCGTGACATCATTATCGTTTTATTTTAGGACCTCGAAATAGAATCTCCCTCTCCCTCCCCTTCTCTCCCTCTTTCTACATTTATGTACTTATTTGCAGTAAACAATTATGCAATATGTTTGGTCAGTACGGGTCCTAGTTGATAGTTTCACCGTAGGAAGACACAAACAGCATGACAGAGATCCACAGGAATGGAAGCAATGTGTGAGACAACCCGATTTTCAAATGGGATAGTGTGTATGGATATATATATAGGTCCTACAGTAAGGGTAATAGTGTGTGTCTGTGTGTGTGTGTGTTTGTGTGTGTACGTGGGTGCGTTCAACCTGGTGAATAATATACATTTTCTGAAAATTTGCAACAATTTTAAACGTTGATAATTATAATAGATCTGCAATTGTTTAATTCCGTAGCACCTTCATAAATTGTCTAATAGACCCACAAATCATGTACCGATAGCATACAAAAATTATGCCATCTGTCGTCTGTAGTTGAAGTCAACCGTGTGCTTAACGACAAAGAGCCGCCGACTTATCAATCGAATATCCTGCCAATTGTTTCATACCTTTCAGTTTTTGTAATCACTGCAACGTTGGCTTGTTAAATCATATATAACTAGAATACCCCTTATACATATAGGAACCCCTTCTCCATGTTCTCCACACATTATTTCCCGATTTTTCTCCTCCCCTGCACTCCTCCACCCCCTCCCCTTCCCCCCATCAACTCCCTATCCTCCGCTCCCAATCACGAGCCTCGTTCGGTAATGATGACAAGGAAAGATGGTGACAAATCGCTGGAACCATCCCTAAATCCGCCCAAAATGAATTGCTTTTAAAGGATCTCCGTGCCCCCGCACCGTCGGCCGTTTTACCTCGGAGCAAAGTTCACGCTCTCTCCATATGATGGCGGGTGCCTCATTATTGGGGGAAGTTCGAGGCCTTGTGAAAATCGCTTTCGTCTTGTTACTTCCTGAATGGAAAGTATAAAAATCATCTTTTGTACACCCATAGTTGGATGCTGTCGCTTTTGATTGGTTTTCCATTATTTGGATTTTATGTTTGTCTTTACAAATAAGTATTTTGTTGTTGTTGTTGCACGAGGTGAGTGTGTATTTTCTTTATTAGCTATTTCATCTATGTAATGTAGGGGTGTTTCAGGTCCATCCCACTTCAGTGCAAACACACACACACACACACACACTCACTTACACACACACACACACACACACACACACACACACACACACACACACACACACGAACAGAGCGAGAGAGTCACACACAAACACAGATAGACACACCCATAATGACACTTATAAACCCAAGTATTATTTTGGTTGCTGCTATGTTAAAAGCATGTCTGTGTATCACACCACATGGAATAAGACACGTCATGTCAGTGACGGCATTTCCGGGGTCATCAATGCGATTAGCAACACACATTTTCTTAAAACATCCTGCACGCACACTCTAGGAGAAATTCGCTCATGTTGATTGCTTGGTGGAATTCAACCAGCAGCAATCACTTCTAATTCATCAAGAACGGCATGTATGATAATACCTAACTGAAATTGAAGTTATTTATCTATAATCTCCATATTCTTACAACATATTATGTACTGCATTGGTCTTTTTCGTAACAAAGCAATGTGAAAGAGAAATCTCACCTTTCTGCGCCAGGAGTTTCACTGTGTGACAGACACGGCGCATTATATAGAAGACTCTATCATCATTGATACTGTCATTATTGGCCATAACATACATTCGTATACATGATCATACATTATAATGCTTTACATTTTATGTACATCCATACATTCACATGCATTTACTGTGTTGTAACCTTCCGTCATGATCTGAAGCCCCCCCCCCCAAATATTTGATTTGATTTGATTTGATTTGATTTATTAGTCACTGCATTATATCATTGCTCATGCAGATACATATGAAGCTAGATATTAGTTCAAGTTCATTATCCGACTTATTTAGATAGATACATCTGAAATGTAGATATAGACGAGGCACGTACGAAAACATGTGCTTTGGCGTTTTTTCGCCTTACACAAGTGGAGTTTCCTAAACAACGCTGTATCTTCTGCCATGATAACACTTGCCTCTCCGGCTCCAGCGCCCTTTTTTTTTTCTTGTCGAAATCATTGCTCGTTATCGTAACGAAGATGGAAAGAGCGCCGCGGCAGATGCGGCGGGCATGATGCTCCTGATGTCGTTGACCAAATCCCCCTGCTTTTAAGGGGCGCTGAAGATGTGAACTTGTCGGAGAGAATGGACAAGCAACAAACAGACTGTGAGAAATTAGGGACAAAAAACGAGAGAAAGAGGGGGGGGGGGGGGTGAGAGAGCAGGACATAGTAGCTGAAGGAAAAGCATGCACTTGTACTTTGGTTGGAAAGAATATGTTTTTCGGACTTTGCAGAATGTGTTTATGCTTCCGGCTGGATAGCTGCAAATTTCACAAAAACACCGATGATGAATTTGACGCATTCATGCTTGCAGCAAAGGTGAAGGAGTCTATTGTGGCATAGAACAGAAGGAGTGATGATCACTTGCAACGGATTGAAAAATATCTGATGAGAAATTTACCAAACGTTTGTTTCAGATGCTGAAACAGCTGCTGAAAAGCAACAACTCTCACTGATTGATGGTTAAGAAATTTACAGCGGAGAAGACAAACAAGGAAATATCGTCAGGTGTCGAAATGAGCAAATCATCAATTATGATTATATATATATATATATATATATATATATATAATACGAAGGAGAAAGAAAATTCTTTGGGAATATAGTTTGCTGAAGATAGACGAAAAGCGCTCGATATCGTAAAGCAGAGCATATTAGGCGTACCTGTGCTTTGGCGTCTTGTCCGGTACCGGCGGTAGCGAACAATCATAAAATCATATAATATACATATATATATATATATATATATATATATATATATATATATATATATATATACATATATATATATATATATATATATATATATATATATATATATATAAATATATATACATATATATATATATATATATATATATATATATATATATATACATATATAATAGGTGAGAGAAAGGATGAGACGATAGACGTAGTTTGAATCCTCACAGTTTGATTTTTATTCTCAAGCTTACGGGCCCTGCCCTTTATCAAGATTGAGGATCAAAGAAATCGGACAAAATAATGATGATGGATACAGAACATGGTATAGATATTGTATACAAAAAATAATAATATCGATCAAGATAATAATGAAAGTAATAATGATAATGATAGAGGTAAAAATAGCAATCATAAACAAGCATACATATGCGTATAACCAAATACATCCATATACGCATGTATACATAGATGCATAGATGCATTATATAGATAGATGTGTACAATGGTGTGTTTGACAATAAACAACATTGCTGCCACTGTGTTAAGATGTCCGATAGCCCAACCCTGTTTTTGTTTTTTCATATACCACCAGAATGTTTCCCGCAACCGGTTACCAACTGATTACCGGCTTACAACCAGCCCAAATGTAAAATATACATCACATCGTACGTTTCTATAAATTATGTGTTTATATATATATATATATATATATATATATATATATATATATATATTTGTTTCTAATTGAGAATGCTATTTATGTACCCTCCTCTTTTTTGTGCCTATGTTCAGTTTATTTATGCAAATACTCCTCAATTTATTCAATTATCATCTTGATTTTTATTAATTGCCGTTATTATTTATATAATTACCTATCTTCGTATGGAAATATGTATTTGTATATGCGCGTGCATATTTGTATCTATATACACATGTATATATGCATGTATTTGGTTACACGTATATATATATATATATATATATATATATATATATATTATGATTTTATACTTGTCAGCTATATATGATTTTATAAATTTATAATTGTAAGAAAATGAGAGCATGTCTGTCTTAGTCCTCCACAAAGGTTTTGATATTGAAACACATTAGTAAAAAGGCGTCGTTATCATTATAAATTTACTAGAACTTGTTCTTGTCTTGTTTGTTATTTTTTCTAATTATCATCATTATTGTTATTATGATCATTATGGTATCAACAGTGTTATTGTTATCATTGTTTAAATGTTATTATCATCATTGGTATTATTGTCATTATTATTATCATTACCATTTCTATAGAAGTGTAATAGAAGCAATATGCATCAACTTCTGCCTGCAGATTAAAGATGGAGACGGAGGGAAAAAGAATTATCATTCCAAAAAAAAAAAAAAAAATAAAAATGCAACATTTGCCTTTTCTTGATAATGAAAATGTGTAGATAAACAACAACACTTAACTGAAATATACAAGATAATGAAGCAAAAATAGACTACAAGTGAGCGCGGCATGTCTGGGCGTTTCCCTTCTTTTTACAGCAAAAATGAGTATAAGAGGGAGAGAGAAACAGAGCGACTATCCCTGCTAGATAGATGAATTGGTTCCTAGGTCTTTCCTCAAGTTTTATGACTACGACCTTCACTTAGACATCATTATTAATACCAAAGAATATCCTATATTTCTCTATGTGTGGCTGGAACGCATGTTTTGGTACACCCGTGTTTGTTACAAGCTTTTAGCTCATCCGCTTTTATAAGAGGATAAGTGCCGACAAGTCTTCTTTCTTTTTTCCCCTCGCAGAATACTTCGGAAGAGCAATGCTAGAAAAGAAACCCTTCAAAGGACTATTTCATAAATGATTTGAATGAGAGGCTCAGAGAAATCTTTGAAGGAAGCTATCAATACAAACCTAACGTGGTGAGAGGGAGCAGATAGTCTCGCTTCGACGCGTTCACTCTGTTAGTCAAATAGGCTAAAGACGCTAAGATGGGCTGTGTTTCCAGCATTGATGAACGTCATTAATTGAAGACGCACATCCCTACAAACGAGCACCAGAACAAAACAAAACCCCCAAGGGAGAGAGTGAGGGAGTAAAAAGAGAAAAAAAAAAAAACGAGAGAAAGAGAGAGATTGAGAGGAGGAGGGGAGAGATAGAAAGAATGATATGAAATGACCCCCATCGCATTGCGCACTCCATTTTCACGGTCACAAACGTATAGACAAGACCATCTGTATTACCGGATTGTTAAAGAACTTCGTCTCCTTGAGTTGCTTCCAAATTATTCCATTAACACGCGCCCGCACTCGAACAACGCCATTTCTGACGTGATTGAGCGAGGCCCCATTCACATTCACAATTTAATCCGATTCCCATTACAGTTCGCCTGCCTCATTGTGGAGACGCATTGGCCCAAAAATGCTCACAATTTCCTCATCATAAGATTTCGAGTGTTATGCAAAATGCAAATCGCTGACATTTTTCAACAGCATTTGATCAAATGCTATTTGGTATTTTTCCCCATTGTACTCTACCTGTGGAATCGATGTACATTCTGCCAGATGTGAATAGGAATGCAAGTTAGCGCGGAGTGGCAATAATGTACAATTAACGCATCGAGCAAAAATTAATCCGCTTTGCCGGCCGACCTTCATGCATCCATCAACTCATTTCGAATAATCGAACAGTTGTCGGCAGAAAGTCATATTTTTTTCCTTCCACCTCCATTCAGGCGTCAGAAGATATGTCTGTTGCATAAAAATGCCTCTTAATTTCGGTCGTTATTTTCGCATTTCTAATCCTTCTAAAGTTACACTGGATCATCGCCGTTTTAGGACCACTTACGTTCTTGTTACGTCTATTATATTACAAATTCCCGCGGAGGGGGAAAAAGGCGGTCACGGACAATGATAAATTGCATTAGCTACAATCCATTAATTTCAGAAATTGCTATCAAATTCATCTGATCACGATTTGCAGGAGTTTTTGAGAATTTTTGAGTAGATTTGGCGTGGCTAATAAGAAAAGTTTTATGTCAAAATTCCTTCAATATGTGTTGGCGTGGGTTGACTGTCTGTTCAATAATCTGCGCACATTTTTTTTTTTTTTAATTTGCCTGTACTTTTATAAATATAGCAAATCATTCGGAATGTTGTGAAGAAAACACTTTAGTGAAAATTTCTGCATATCTCATAACAACTAAACCCCCGAACGAACTAGAACATGCACAAAAAATGACAGGAAATATCACTGTATACCTATAAAATCCCCCCCCCCCCCAAAAAAAAAAAATAACGGTTGGTTTAAATCGCATACTCAACGTTGGCTTCGCTTAGTTGCTATGGGAATTTACAAAATACAAAAAAAAAAAGAATATACCAAAAATTTAAGATCATCCTGATGGTAATTTCTCTTCCCTCTCTGTCCATTGGCATATTTTTTTTTTTCAGCGTCAAAGTTGATATGTTTATATAAAAGTGACGTAATTTGCAACGTGTAAAACGTCATGCATGGAGAACTGCAACAACAACGTGACAAAGGTAAAGAAAATCTTACGAAATATCTTTGAATATACAAGTGTGAAATTTGGCAAATGTCATACTAGATTGAAAGTAACAAAATTCCCAGTTGAGTCTATTTTATATATATATATATATATATATATATATATATATATATATATGCATATACATGTACATTATTTTAAATATTTTGGCCTCTATGGAAAAAAAATATATATCATGAATAATATTCGTCATATTAATCAGGCTGCGCCATTTCACTCCCCGGATAATTATTTAGAGCTCATGAAAGCCATATTAACAACTTTAGACAAGAACGGATCAATGGTGTATAGCAAAATGGTACAATCAATTCGATTAGTCTTTGCGGTTGATTTTGAAATCCAATTAAACATCCATGTGACTGTCGTATTGAACTTGGTATAGTTTGCTGCATCACGAAACGATATATCTATATGATTAATTATACATGTCCCCTTTTCGGGCTGGATAAATATACATTTGAGATATGAGGAAAGAGAAAACGGTGCGTAGCTTTTAAATTAATGTTCCTCTTACTGTTCCTCTTTTTTTTTGAAAAAGCACACACTATATATATATATATATATATATATGTGTGTGTGTGTGTGTAAATACGTGTGTGTGTGCCTGCGTGTGTGTGTGTATTTGTGGGAGTGCAAAGCCAAGCTCAAAAGATTTTGTTTCTTTTTTTTTTAGCGGTTTGTAACGAATACATTCTCGCTGCTCTTCACAGCACACGTTCTCGCATTTATCATCTTACACCTCTATTGACATATACATGGAATGTGGCTACAATCACACACACACACACACACACACACACCCACACACACACACACACACACACACAAACACACACACAGTCGCACATACAGACACCACACAAAGTCGATAACATGAAGTTGAATATGTTATTAACCCACAAAATATTTTTGACTTTTATCTAATTATGTTATTTACCACTGGTTTCTTATATTTTGATTTACATATTTGTTGTTAGTATGGGTTTGTTATCATGGCATTCCAACACTGAAAATGGAATTTACCAACCTGTTTCGTATATTGCAAATCACACATACCACTGGCATTGTTTATATCAGTGCATGATTAGTATTTGGCTGCTCTGTTTGCATAATTGATTGGACATTGGCTCTCCACCTTCCTCTCCCCCCCCCCCCCTCACTTATTAGCCTTAATAATCATTACTATGTTCAATTCTTTCGGAGACGACCATAGAAGGTTATGAATATTCTTCTTTATATTTTGTCGAAGAACTGAAGAATACATAGGGTACCTCTTAATTAAGACTAACCCGCACATTTTCATCCCACAGAAACACAAGCACACACGCACACACACACACACGCACATACACTAACATGACATTTCATAATTGGCACACATTACATTTCTCGTAGTTAGTGATTTTCATTTTTGTGGTTTCAAGCTAGGTTAGACCAGTCATTGCGTAATAATTTGATAATATGTTCATCACGTCATAGATTAAACCAACAGCTGCTCAGTCTTTTGGCTGCATCAATATTGCGATCGGTCAAAAGTTTGGATTACTGTCGTGCCGTTGAGCGAAAAAAAAATGGAAGAAATAGTTCAGAATTGTCACAGATTATATCGTCTGCTGCAGGCTGCACACGATGCCCTTGACTTTTCGATTTTTTTTTGTTGTTTCAATTAGTACCTAAGTGTTACGCGTGGGGAAAGGATGCGCGCATGCTCAATTCATATCTTCATTAATTGAAACAAGCCAATTAAAGAAAACAGAAACTGAATTGTTGTTATATCACTGTAGTAATTACATTTACATTGATTGGGCATAATGTGAATTTTCAGTTCGTGAAGAGGAGAAAATCTTAATGCACTTAGTAATTTGGCAAAATACGTCGAATCTCCGAGGTATAGTTTCAGTCAAAATGGTTATAAATACGAGTAATCATATCAAAATAACAAAAGCCCTACAGCTTGGTATGAAGAAATTGACTACTAATTGAAATGAAACAATTATCAGAATCTCGCCATGCTTATTCTGAAAAATAAAAAGTTCATGAATGCGTACGACTTCATAATAGTTTCATCAACTTAACCTACTTCTTATGTGTATATAACATGTTATGCGTGAAATATTTATACAGTACGCAAATTGCGTGTTTGAGTTTATGTCTTAGTGTGATTATCATATTTTGTTTACCGCATAAAAGCGGAAGTTGTTTTCTTTTTCGGACATGAGCAACGACTTACTCTGGGGATTTTGATATATGTTTACACTCACAGCTCACATCATACAGCATTGAGGCACACACCAACATTTTTCACCATTCATTTCACTCGTACCGAAATTTAATTTACCAATAGGAATAGAAAATGAGGTTTAATGAGACTTTTGTCACTTATTTTGATGTTTAATACATTTCAGTTTATTTGTCGTCCATTCAACTAAATATCCGTCGAAACGGCAGTGTACATGTATAATAAATAATCGGAATTAATAGTAATTGATACAATGATATCGTCAATTCATGTAGGACTAAAGCAGAAAGTTATTGACATTTTTAGAGTACCCACAACCAACTCTATCACTGCCCAAGCACAGGTCCACAAAATCGGCAAGACAAACAAAAATACAACGCTTAACACCTTTAGCAAAGTTGTCATGGCAACAATGTTTGATTCACCCATAAACGGAGATTATAATATCCGAGTTATATTAGGTCTATGACATCTCAAAGGTTATTAAATGCGAGGCGAGAATACAATTCACAATGTCAATGAATTGATAGGTAATAGTATAAATTACAAAAATGGTTATGCATTTGTCATGGAAAGGTTGCTTCGTTCATATTGTCTTTTGAAATTCCCCTGATTAGAACTGTGCGGAAATGACAATCAAAGTTCGGCAAGCTGAAGCGTATCGTATGTGTGAAATGTCCGCCCCACAGAAAATTAGGCAAAAGGTGTTAAAAGCCACCGGGGATCTGGATGGGCAGAGCTGGGTGGTGTCCCGATGGATGATTGTGAGGCGTAGAAAGGACTGCTGGAACGTGCACAACAGCAGGGTGATCCGACACTGCGGTCACAGGGCTAGCGTGAGGCGATGTCGAGGTGACTGGCGTGGTCGAAGTGGTGATCGGTGCCACGGTCGGCGAGGGATGCCCGTGAGGAGAGCTGCCCGGGACGTGGTGGCAAGAACAAGGAGACTTGGATGATGAGGAGGAGGCAGCGGGCGGGATGGCGGCGTGTGGAGGTAGATTGGTTGGTGGCAAGATCAGTGAGGCCCCGGTTCGAGCTGCGGCGGCGGACGACATCAGCAGTTCGGACTGGTGAGCGGCAGCCGGACTCGGGAAAGGCCTGGCGTAGGGATGGGCAAGGCCATGAAGGAGCTCAGCCCGTGATCGTAGGTGCAGCGAGTAGGCGTCTGCAGCCACTGGCGCGGCTCCAGCCAGCGGGTGGTAGTAGCTAAGCGGCGAGGGGGTGTGGCAGGTGTAGGGGGGCAGACGCCCAGCCAGCATTAGGGAGTACAGGTGGTGGTCGAAGTGGGCGTGGTGTGGCCAGGAACAAGCCGACATCGACATCCTCTGGCGCTTGTCTTTCATGCGGCGATTCTGGAACCAAACCTGCGTAGAAAACAAAAGATGATATACAACGCTTTAATCATCAAAGTAAAACTAAATTTATTGAGCAAAAGAACAAAAGTTACTTCATAAAGGACACGTGCATTGCCATTACTTTGTCGGATACGCTACACTGAGAGGCACGCTATTTTCTGTCATTTCTTTTTCCCCTTCCATGAGATATCGTCAAACTGGCCTAAAAAAAAAAACGCCCAAGTCAATCACAGTCATGCATGGTAATTACATTATTTCGCTGCATCATGCTATGTGCTTTTTAAATAACATTATCGCCATGATAAGTACGCGTTCATTTCCGGCATTAGCAATGAGACGAGCGAGATGGAGAAAACTATAATGCTGTCACGAGGGGGATTCGGGCCCTGGTAGATAATTAGCGAGAATGATTGAAGCTCACGGTGCGGGGAGTTTCGGCTGCCTACGAAGGCGATGGTACGCTAGATCGCATCCGCGGAACAAACGCGAGTGATCCGCGCTCGAATGGCGAGGAATCAGGAGGCGTAATTGCTCAATGATAGTACACGGCTCAGCATAAGGGGGAGAAACGCAGCGAGTCGGAAATAGCGTTTGTATTGCAATCAGATGGGACTGCGTTCTGCTGTCACTTCGCACTCATGGTGTCCGCAAGTGTGCAAATTGGAAGTGTAAATATGTGGCCTAATTGAACCATCATGCATGGCAAATAACACTGGCAGGGGGTCATCATTATGACTTAAGTCTCCATGGGGGATTTCTGACACGAGCTTGCTCAAACTGGGGTACGTCACGCTATGATATTATCACAAAGCCCCACAATCTTCATCGAGTCGTTACGTAGGACAAGCTGTCTTATCTACCAAACAATGTCCTCTAATGCTGGCTTCTGTTTAAAGTTTCTTTCGAGTTTCTAAGTCTCAGAATGCTCTTTTGAGGCTTAAGCGCAATACACGGATTAAATTCACTCGCATACCTCTTATAAGGACGGAAAATGTTTATTCTAACTCACAACATGATGAAATATTCAGTAAGTGGATTTTGAATCCAAAAATACCGAGGTTACTTTTAGCCACTTTTAAGTCATACCTTCAGTGTCGCTCTGCTGCAGTTGTATATTACAGTATTTACTTACAACAACTGATTTGGGCTCAGAAAACAAAAGCGAAGATAAGCCCCATCGGTTATACTTTCAAACATGTCTAATCGCATTTGCTCCTTCTTTTGACGTAGTAGGGATTTGACTAAAAACCGATGATTATTATCAAAGCGATTGGCTGCGGAGCATGTCGAATAAGTGCTATAAAGAGATCGCCCTAATGTCCAGGTTCTCGGCTTTTTGTGATTGTGCCTTCTTCTTTTGATAAATGTTTTCTCCTACCCAAGATCGAGACGTAAGAAGAGATTGTAGGCAATACATATCGAGCTTTCGTCCAACCGTCAAACTGCATTCGCTGCTAAAGCAGAGGTGGTGGGTGGGGGGGGGGGGGGTAAACCTTTGATGAGACAATTTTGCTCATTTAGTGCTCGAATAACTGATTTATTTGGTAGCTAAGTAAACATCACAATTTATTATTTTCACAAAGTCAATAACTTACCTTTATTGTAGTCTCTGGAAGATTGAGTGCAGTTGCAAGCTCACAGCGCTTCGGGCGAGAGACGTAGTTTTCGCGGGCAAACTCTTTCTCCAGACGACCGATCTGCTCTCGGGTGAACGCCGTGCGGTAGCGGCGAACCTGTGACGGGTCGAGAGGGTCGGCTGCAGGGAAAGGAAAAGGGGTGTAAAGAAACTTAGCCTAATAATCTAATAGTATGTGTGTCAGATATACAATGTATAATTATAAACTTTTTCTTTTTTCCCCCAATAGATTGAAATAAACTATAGACAAAACCTGGAAATTTTTCTCATAAAATTGCAGTAACAACAGAACAAGAAGGAATATTCCAATTGATATCTCTCGAATACAAATACAAGTTATTGATTAGCTCTTTGTTAAGCACGTTTGGCATTAGGATATGGAGAAGTTAGCGTCGATACCTAATGACTCGTGTTTTTCGTCCACAAGTGTTCTTCTTTGATATTGTGGACTGATTATTTTGGTAATCAAGTTTGTATCAAGTTCACTTGACAAGTCAGTACCACCTCTGCTGATATAGTTATCATCCAAAATGATATGAGAGTCGTCTTGACATTCACATTATTTACGATACATTCTTTGACTTAAACTTTTCTCTCAACAACAACTACATCAAAGTGAATCACGCAAGTGATAGCGTGATGAAAGTGTGAAACGAGCCTGGCTCTCCGCCACCCGCCTTGAACCCATGGGATATCCTATCAATAAATCAACCGTGGTCACCTAATGATTTTGATGTAATTACATCGGGGGGGGGGGGGGGGGGGGCGAATCACCCGGAAACATCGGAGCATGATACGGGACCACTGGCTGGGTGTAATCAATTGAATAATTACAAATTAATTGCTCGTAATGGGCTCGGCTATCATATCAGGGCAGAAATGAGAAACGAGAACTGCATGCTGTCTTGTTGAAGACTGAATACAACTTCAAAACTTTCACAAGTTCAGAATGAGTACTGGTTTTGATAGCTGGGTTAAGAAAGACGAATCTGATACAGTTATTCAAGATAATTCGATATCGTAATGTTAACTATTTACCTCGTAGAGATGAATTCGTTGGGGATGACTGGTCTGTCTTGTGAGTTAAGAAGTCGTTCTCGGGACAGCTGTCTGGAGAGAGGCGATCGTCCCATCTCTGCGGGCTGGTGTCTCGAGAGAATCCGTGACCATTCCGTAGACCATCCTGCTGCTCGTCACTGCTCATGTGTTCACTTTTCATCGGCGGGGTCGGTGAGCGAGAGATCGGGAGCTGGCCCGCGTGTCGAAAATCCAGCGGCTGCGACACGGGCAATGGGTGTGCTGGCGGGAAGGGCAGCATGGTGTGCCCGATGGAGACGGGAGCGGAGTTGGCGCCGATCTCCCCAGCGAGAGCTCGGCTCATAACGACGGCGGCCGCTGACGATTTCGAGCTGGCGCTACAGCTGCTCTTCCCCGTCACGTCTGCGTAAGGCATGAAGAGAGTGTGCTGTCGGGTTTCGGCTTGCGTTGCTGTCACGCTAGGAGACCCGCCTGGCGTCGTCACGTTGTTGTTCGAGTCCTGGTGATGGAGAAGATTGTCCGAGGTTGGGAGCATGGTGAAGCCCTTTTCCATGTTAGGCAAGAAAACCCCGCGCAATAAATGTTGTTTGGATTCAATCAATCCACGACTTTTATAAATCAAAGCAAATCAAATCAAGACGGAGAGCATCCGTCCTTAGAGTTTGTCATTCGATTGGCTGAAACCTACACGTCAATTTGTCGTCGGCTTCCTTTGATATCGCTGGAAATGGATGAGGGGTGGTCAACGAACGGAGGTATCGTTTTCGGGAGGAAAAGCAGCTCCCAGTGTAGAGTTGGTGGATGATGTCGGCCGACAGCGACACGGTACTGACTCCGTATTTACTTCGACAATCCTATTTGAGGTGGCAATAATCAACACTACTCCGCCGCTAGGTTGTGAGCAGCATCAGTAGAACATTAACGTATGAGGTGAGTCGATTTTCTTTCGAGGGGTTGGTATCTCGCTCAAACCGCAGGGAAAGAAGACGAAATAAGGCGCGTGTATCAGTTGCAGCGAAATTTTTGTGGAATGGCTGAAGTTTGCTTCAGTCGATTTTTAAATACGATAGTCGCGGCCAGCTAATGACTGCTGTTGATTAAGTAACACCCAATGGGGTATTTCGCCTTTGAACTTAGGCGCACCAATGAGGAGACTGACCCCCTCTTGTTATGCAAATCGAGTGGCCAAGCTTGACGAGTCTAAACGATCTCGTAATCAAAGCCTCATTACACGCAGCCATGAATGGGAGGCGCGCACAATAGCGTGCGGACACGGCGCGGTAACAAAAACAACAAAAGCCTCGCACTGAGCTACCAGTCAAGTTGAAAAGGCTCGCTCATTTACACGTCACAGTAGCAGTCCCCGCCCGCGGACCCTGCACGGGCCGTGAAAGGGGGATCGCTCAATCGGGCGGCGAAGATGAGACATCGATATCTATTCATGACACAAATTGGGTCGTCTTAGGCCCCCTTTTCTTCTCGCTTTCCCTTTCTGAGGACCGACAGGAGAATGGAGGCTTGGTGCTAGTAAGAAAGTCCATCGTCATTGGCTCTCAAGCCAGCCATTCTTTGCTTTTGTTACCACTCGACAAGATCTCGTTAATGCGATACTTTCTTTCTCTTGGCTTGCTAGCAACTCATTTATCCCTTTGACCATCCCCTTTAGTTCTTGCAGACACTGCTCCATTGAAACGCCCTCTACAGTAATTTTGATGAGTCCGAAGAGATGTCTTATCCATTGACTTCTTCTCGGCAAGCTTCGGTAGCTCCCCATGATAGGAACACTGACGACCCGATAGCCCAATCGATGGATGCAATTAGAGGATTTCTATGAGTTTTCCCCAAAATCTCGGCACCTCCATAATGCTGTCGGCATGTGTGATTCAAACTCAAAGTAAATAAATGCTAAGCAATAGTATACCTGCCTTTCTTCGTGAAATTGATCTTTGCCCTCCTCTGCATGCCTTTCTCCCCAGTCACGGCGGCGTGGAGACTTTCTGTGTCTGCCTCTACATGTTCTCTGACGTGCAGTAATAACTTCGTAATGGCGTTCTAGACGAACCATTGAGAATAAATTAGTTAGATCAGTCCACTGGACATGCTATTTCAAGGTCAATGCCCTCGATGTCCCTTGAGGTTTACCCGTCACAACAATACGAAAAAAAAAAAGCTTCAGTTTGTCAATGAGTATGCTTTGTTTTTGAAATAGTAGGAACTATGGATATCTCAAGCAATCACACTGAAGTCTGTTATTTTAGTCAAAATATATGAAAGATGAGAACTGGTTAATTTACCTCTATAGTGACTTGTAGTTGAGTGTTATTTCTCTTTGTGGCTGTATGTAAGATCTTACAACCAACAGTAATTCACAAACCATCCACATTTTTTAGTAGTTTCTTTAAACTAAGGTATGATATCTGTCAAAAGTGTTTATGAACATCAAACGCCATATCAGAGAATTCGAGCTTCAACAGACTACGTAAAAAGCAGTCACGCCAGCAGTCGCACCACCGCGAACGAGCAGCGAAGTCCCTCGGGTGCCAAGCCCGAGTACAAGGCGTCACTAACTGCTGGATACTGTACGCTGTGCGTTTATGTGTGCTTGTGTGTGCGATGCTATGGCTTTCTTCGATAGGCGCCATGCACGACATCTACGCATATTGGCGCCTCAACAGTCCAAACTGAGCAAAATGCCGACAGTAGTGTTACCTTTTTCTTACCTGTTTTCTATCTAACCCTCTTACAAACACTGATATACACCGAAGTGTATGTCAGTAGGAAATAAGATATATTGTTTCACATGTAATGATGAACTTCTATTGGTTTCAAAATCTGTGAGCATTTACTCACATTTATTAATGCCTGCTACGCATTTCATTGAAACCTTTTTGGCAGTAGAACTATAATATATAAATACTGACCATTGTTTTTATTTTATGTTCACTGTTATCTATTACGATTGCAAAAATACTGATTGTCTTAAATGTATGCTGTTGTTCACCATCAAATACAGAGGGACGGGTTTTATGTATGTATGTAGGCCTATGTATGTATGTATTTATTCGTTTATTTATTTATCTATTTATTCATTCATTCATTTATCTATTTAGTATTATTTACCCAGGGTAGCCCCATCAATGGTTTATACACTGTCATTCCTGGGGCTCTGTAACAAATAACAAAGTAACAATTGATTCAAAAGAACTTCAACGTGGGAGCTGATTCCAAAAGCATGCAGTGTGTAATTTTAGCATTAAACTGTATAACATAAATGTCTTTAAGAGGAGAAAATAGGTTGAGTTTCCATTTTTAGTCAAGAACCTAAAAATTATTGATCAGCTTAGAGTGCCACAAGCAACTGCATAATGTTTTCTTCTTCGCCATGCTCACACGTACAATTACCTGAATACTTTTCTGCTATTAGAAGCAAGGGGATGTGAGCAATAAAACAAATATTAACACATTGATAACTTAAAAATAAAATCAATGACAGAAGAAGAGGTTTAAACGATATAATGTAGAGATAGACTTCCTTTGAGATAATGGTTGAATATTAAAACTTGTTTATTTCAAATAGACATAACTGATTAAGAAAAAAAAAATCACAAAAATCACCAGTAAGTTTACACACATTACAAAATATATCCACCTGTAGATGTACTTACAATTTTATTCCTTCATCTCTCGTTTCTGTGTCCGCCTGAAGCATGTATTTTCCGTTGACTTGTCTACAGCAAAACAAAAGCATCTTTGACATAGTGTGTTTTTGTATAGTCGTCTAACTGCCTCTGTATACTATGTTGTGGAATAAAAACTACATACACGGGGTTTACTCGAGAGCATGTTCGACATACATGTTGTCCTAATGAATATATGATTACCTTGTATTTTTAAGATATTCCATCAATATAATCACTTGGCAGAAAATATCGTTCTACGAGAATACTACCTAGGTGTAACATATGTGATTATACAAACATAATGATGATTCTACAACTTCACCCACACTGACGTTAATGACTGACATGATACTCTTAATCAATGTGTTTTCATCATTATCATAATCAAGTATGAAATGGCTGAAACATGTCACGTGATTATTATTATTATTATCATTATTATTATTGTTATTATTGTTATTATTATTATCATTATTATTGTTATTATTATTATTACTATCATTATTATTATTATTATTATTATTATTATTATTATCATTATTATTGTTATTATTATTATTACTATTACTATCATTATTATTATTATTATTATTATTATTATTATTGTTATTATTATTATTACTATTACTATCATTATTATTATTATTATTATTATTATTATTATTCCATAATAGCATCAATTCCTTGAAATTTGTGACCTGAGCAAGATTTAGAATTATAGCGTTAAATGAGAACATTGGCTTTCGTACGCTTATCAAATTTCATATGCATTTTTTTTCGCAAAACTGACAACTTTTAATAGAGTCCATCTTCCCACTGCCTTTCATGTTAAAATGCCTTACATCACAAAAATGTCGAAAAAGACTTTGACATTTAGCTTTCTTTGAACGAGCTTCCCGTTCAGCCCTAGACTTTCCGAAGCACATTTTGCTAATTTATGTACTTTGATAATTCTTGTAAATCGGAACGATATTAGTATGATATGATTATACAATATAATATTTTATTTGGTTTGCTGTGTCAGGTTTTGTTTATTTTTGGCAAATTCACAAAAATACATGTTATAACCATAAGATAATCATATTCACTCTAGATCATACGTACTCTAGATTGATTTAAATTAATTTCGTGTCATGAAATATTTTGTAAAGTCTCTTTATATTGAATTCATGAAATATATGTTACTTTTTATTGATCTCTTGATGTATGTTTCACATACAACATCGTATAAAACTGTGTGGAAACTTAATAAATGAAATGAAATGAAAAAAAAAATTAATTAAGAACATGATAATAAACAAGATTTAACATTCTGCAGGGGTGCCGGCATGAAGTGAGATATGTATATATTATGTATATATATGTAAAAAGGCGTCACTGAGAGGCAATAAAACGCCTTTTCTTCTATGTGCTAGAGATAGAAGTGTGTAATTCTACGATTTGATGATATCATGATTTGATCTGAACATTATTTTCTTTTTTTTTTCCGTGGGAATTCCTCCTAGTTTGTATGCATATTTTACACTGTTATGTAGTCATTTATTGTGCACAGTTTGTGAAATCAAGTAGCTTTGTTATAGTGATGGGTTAAACGGAACAGATTAGAGAAGATGACACTATCAAATCAATATGTAAATTGTAATCATGTAGATTATTAACAGAAGAGAAATTCTTTTACATGCATAAGCGAGAGAAAGATATAATGTATTGTATATTGTATGTATCGAAAAAATGTCGGACGTGCATTTTGCTGTTGTTGTTGTTGTCGTAGCTGTTGTTATTTACCACATAAAGTGATATAGATGCCATGGCGAATGTATACGTAAACAAAACATCACATAAACAAAAATGACGTATTGCCAATAAGGTTCTGAATTCTATAGTTCGTGAAGTTATCAAAGTGTGAGCATGTAAGCTGACTCCGTCCGAAGTCGCGTCGAGGACGCTTTTGCCAACCATCCAACACCACCCCATCATTGGCACAGCTTTCGCGGGGACGGTCTCGTCTCTTCGCACGCTAACTCGGTGACTTATCTAAATTTGGAAAAAGCCACATTCTCTAAGAATAGAAGGAGGTGTTCCGATTCGATAATTGAAGCTTAATAAGGAGTCGTCTGGCGGGAAAGGGAACAATGCATTGTCCCCTTTCATTAGCTGGGTCATTGGTAAGTGATAGCGCGCTGTTCACTAAAGGGGAGCGGCCGGCCAACCTCTTTCAGGCTCCCCGCTTCGTCCCCACGGCTGCCGACATAAAGGGCGGACAATTATAGTATCGCACGTTCACACCAACGCAACAATAGGAACGATCAGATTTAAGCACGAAAGCACTGTGGAAGGTATTGTTCGAGCTGTGCCATGAAATATCGGAGGGCCAGCCCAAGTTTATGGCTGTGTGAAATGTGACATGATGTATCACCATCGTATCGGTGATAAAGTGATAGTTACCGTCATCAAGTACTTTATGTTTTGTATTTTCTTTTCTGTCTGAGTAATGATATATTTCAGTCTATATAGATTCCTCGTAGATGAGCTATCATACCATCAGTTTACATCCAAATACCGGTAATCTAGACCTTTTCATCTACTCATCTATCTATCTATCTTTCCATCTTTCTCTCTACCTATCTATATATCTACTCATCTATCTATCTATCTATCTATCTATCTATCTATCTATCTATCTATTTATTTATCTATCTATCTACTCATCTATCTATCTATCTATCTATCTATCTATCTATCTATCTGTCTGTCTGTCTGTCCGTCTGTCTATCTGTCTAGCTGTCAACATTGTGTAACTACCTAAATATATAATGTACTTACAACCATCTTTTTCAAAGTACGTGATAGCTGCCCATCTTCCTGCTAAAAAAACTTGCACACTTTTGAAGATCTATCTATCCATCTATACAACTATCTATGTTTCTTGTTTGCTATCTGCCTTTCTGTTGAGTAAGAGTTGTAAACAATGCCTTCTCACGATTAGAGTGCAAATAGCCAGAAAGCTTCATATACTTAAACTCATCTTCTTCATCGGCGTATTTTCTTTCCTATAATATACCCATATAGGTATACTAGTATATTATATACTAGTATGTATGTGCTTGTGCTTATGATTATGTATGTATGTATGTATGTATGTATGTATGTATGTATGTATGTATGTATGACTGTGTGTATGTATGTATGTATATATGTATGTATGTATGTATGCATGTATGCATGCATGCGTATGTGTGCATAAATATCAGTCAAGTTCCCCACCCGTTTAGCTGTCTCTAAGCTGTTGTTTATGATAATCTTATGTACAGTTCGGGTGCTAGAATGGACCTTCCCACTCACATTTTCAGCTTACCTAATGTCTCTATAATATGTAGCGATTTTGATGGATTCACATGGTGTCGACTCATATGCAGACAATTATTGTGTAATAGTTATCTCTGTACTTACATCGTCATCCTTATAGTAACCATAATTCATTTTGTTGCAGTCGTCCAGTAGTTTTATCTATACTTACACTCTCAGAGTAACCATCATGCATTTCTTTTCATTCGCATTAGAGTTGGAAAGTAACACGTACGGCGTCTGATAACTGAGGTTACACACGATGAACACTGTTCTACCCTAAATGTTTGCATGTGATTGTTTTTATTTGCATCACAAGACGGAATCACACACAAAAAAAACACACACAAAATTATGGTTTTAGTTGCATTGCAACTATGCTGATGAAGAAAGCAGGGCAAATCATTTGGTATGCAAATGAAGCCAGGATGTAGAAATATGTGCGCTTTATGCATAAACACATATTTCTTTCAAATACCGTGCTCCCGAGGGATCGAGGGGCATTATTCGATACCACTTGGTGAAAAGAATCCCAGCTCCCACAGGGTCACAGCTAAGTCCAGGCCAGCAGCTTTCCGGCTAAGCCGCGCTCTGTAGTCAATGCATAATAACAGGTGAATTATGGAATACAAGTGTCAAACCGTTACCGGATATCTATCTTTGTCAATTCTGGGTAGAAGAGCAGTTAGCCCATTGTGTATATCGTCATGGAAAGCATTCCCATGAAGACATAATATATGCAATTGATGAATAGATGCCATACAAGCTATTTTACGTACCGATTGAGATGCTCCCCATCTAATCAAACTATTGTAACCATGGTAACGGAGAATGGCCCACATCATACATATACCATTTATTAAAAAAGTAGATAATTGTCGAGCTGAAAGACGAATCTGTTGCAATTGGCTTTTTTTGTCAATGTTCCAGCTCTGTAATTGTGAGATGAACGCGTTAGTGGAACTCTACAAACATGTTGTTATTTTGACATCTGTGCAAATGTAGGCATCTCTAGAATGCAGAAATCATCAGCCAAATTTATTCCAGAGACCTCCACTGGTTTCTAGATGACATGACATTCATATTTAGTACATTTTGGAGTTCATTGCCTTCGTCTGCACTTGTTCAACACTACTCCGCACGTGACAAGGGTGCAAAACTATTTTGCAATTAGTTTCTGTGTTGTTTCAAAAGCGAATTCCATTTGTGCGATATCAAAAAGATGTGCCGCATTCATTTATTATCACATAATTGTAGTGTTAAGCTCACCCAGCACGTAGTTCGTTGTTTATGAAGAATAGAGTTCGATTAAATGTCATCCTTCCAATTCCGCAGTGTAATTTATCATGCCAAGACCACAGCAGCAACAGCGGTTGCCCACGGGAGAATGGTAATAATATTATCATGTTGTGAGACAAGAAAGCAAATAAGTATGTTTATTTGTGCACAAACAACTATTAAACAAGTATATATTTGACTGAATTCAAGCAAATGATATGATTTCTGTACAGAAATATGTCATATTTCACTCAATCTATGCACCGATGATACAAATTTAGTGAGTAGAATCAAGGAGGTCTCACCTCCCTGGTAGAACGTAATGTAAGAGCGTGTAATTCCTGACCTTGCCTTGTTCAGGGAAAAAAAATAATAAAAAAATAATGTTGACCTAAATACCCACACATGACTAAAGTGTAGATAATCTCTTTTTTAACATACAATACATTGAACAAAATGTTATCAAATTAGGAATTGAATGTCATATTGCTATCGGTCTTTGTTCCTTTTAACGAAAGTTTCCAGTCCACCAATGTCACGTTTGTAGATTTGTTCTTAGTTCATTCGTTTTTAGGGAAACCTGTGATTTTCCATTTTTCGAAAACTGGGCTTATTCGAAATTGACGCCATCATAACATACGCCAAATGCGAGATCGATCTTTCACGTTCAGTTAGCTACAGACAGTAGACAAGACTCACTGTCATTAATTTCAATATCGAGGAGCCACTTCAATCCAAGAAAGGTTTTTGTCAAAAAACTGTCGAATATTTCTTCCACAGTATAGTCGGAGGCAATGTTGACTAGAAATGATCATAAAATTCTGCATTAGACCGACTAGGGAGCCGGAGAGTGAGTTACGATAACGTGTTTTCAGAAGAGGTATTAACATTTTTATATGACATGATATCTTAAGATATAGATGTGTTTCTTAGCATACTTTTTTCCAGTTATTTGGTAAGTAAATTGCAACCCACAGACAGCATTTTGTCAAAACTCCCCTTTCAAAAAAAAAATGTTGCTAAATATCTCATGAAACACCACTGACATGTTTTCCCTTTTTTTTATTTTCAGCAAATGGTAAGTAAAATTGCATCCTACAGACAGCATTTGTCAAAACTCCACTTTCATACTAACATGTTGCTAAATTATGTCATGAAAGACCACTGAGCAAATCGATTAGATGTGAGTTGAGTTTTGAGTTGAGTTGAGTCGAGATTATCTATTCAACGACGGTCTTTTTTTTAACATTTAGCAGTATTTCTTGAAAGGAATTCTCTACAGTATACAGCTTTATATCACCTTTGTCGAGGCACCGCTTGCTCACTTTTATGTTAGATTACAACTATAACAGTACAACACCGAGTTGGTATACGTGTCTTTTTGCTCTGGACTAAAAATGAGTATCAGCGAAAATTGACCAGGGGTTATCGCTACCTTAACTGTAAGAGATGAAACAACGAGCAGGCAACCCAAATGGCAAAGTCTAGGGAATTAGTAGTGAGTGGTAAGTATGCATGTTGCAACTCTCTTTCCTCTTTGCTTTCGCTGGCGATCTCCGGGGAGATGAGGCGGTGTAAGGGGGACAAGACACCCTGTATGGTGTGTACGTCTTCCATTCACCCTTTCAGCGACCGACGGCCGCGAACGATAGCTTTCAATTTCAATACCATTCGGACCCGCGGCGCTGAATGGCGAATGAGAAGAGGGGAAAAGGAATAGGTATTCATGCTATAATTAGAGGACAATATCAAGTGCATGAAGCGTTTGATTCCATTCACTGTTTCCGCGATCTTGAAATGGAGTGGCTTTATAGCCGTTTAAAGCGTTTCTAAAGACAGGAAATACTTTGTTTTCCGGGTGCTGTAACTCGTGGAGACTTTTTCATAGTCGTAGTATTGCGTCGACGTTGTAGCCAACCTGAAAACACCGATTCCAAAATCTACGTAAGAATAGTATGATATTATCATACAGTTACTTGAACACTATGTCTGCGGAAATGGCTGTCATAAATAATAGAAACGAATCAAATGTGCAAAACGCAAAGGAATAGTCATGTAAACGCACAGTTGTTGTTAGTGATACGAAAATCATGAATTTCACAGCATCCTGATAGATACGATAATGCTAAATGAATGTAAGTTGGTAATAATGATTTATAGACATTGTTTGGAAAGTATTTTGTTTTTAATGTTTATCATTACCAAAGGCTGGAACTAGCACTGAGAATGCGAGCCATCGAAACTCTGACACGTGAATTGTTGCATTAGATGCTACAATAAATGTCATCCATTCTGAGTTTTAGATACTTTTTTTTTGGGGGGGGGGTGTTGAATGGGGAACTCTATTTGATACAGTTGTATGTGATTCAAGACAATTTCGTTTCATTAAATGCTTTTATCAAAACAAAACAAATAAAACCAAATTAAATAAAACAATGTGATAACAAGACACAGCAAAATAATAGAGGAACTTTCTGCAAAGTATCAAATGGTTGAAATACAGACACAGCTACGATGTGGCAGAAAATGGCATTGCATGAGAAATTAAAAATATCTGGTATTATAGCTTGCCTTGTGTTAACCGCATGACAAAGGCGGTGCTTTGCATATAATTAGGTGCATTGCAAACATTTTAGATATTAGTTATTACGGTGCAATCGAATCCGTACATTTTTTTTTCATGTGAGCATAATGTCAACTGTTTGAAATTGCACAATAAACTGCGTATATAATTATTTCTCCCCGTCATGCGATCCATATACATTATATCATCATGCATATATTTTTTTTTCAGATACACACACATTGATGTCAGTCCCAAAATGAATTACCAGGTTTAAGACTCGTTGAAATTTGATAGCAGTAATAGACTAATGTTTGTTGGATGCTCCACATGAAATTATGATTTTGTTGTTGTTGTTATTATTGTTAAGCTCTTTGATTCATATTTTATCATTTGTACTTTATGCTAACGTCTGGTGACCGAAGTACTAAGATACAACTGCCTTTGTTACGAGTCTTCTGGAACTTTAAAGTTACTCTTTCTCCTCCAATTTTACCTCCAGTCACTTGTCAAATTGAATCTGCCACGATTCTAAGGGCCTAATTAAGAACTTGCACTCCTTAATTCCAGCTATGTCCCCCTTATTTAAACTGCTTTCAATGTACGACCTCTTATGTTCTAAGCTTGCATGTACTCGCTTTGTGCATTACTGTCTGTGAAATGCGAAATGTATAGAAGGGGCTCTCGTATGCCGAAAGGAGATAACATCTGCTCTGGCGGCTAACTCTAGAACTTATCGTGAGCAAACCCGAGAACAGAGCTGTAAGTATTCACTCCCTGTGTGTACTGCAGCTTGCAGGAGATAAGTCTGTTAGTACGTACTCTCCGATTATACACATTACAACATGTCACCGCATCTTTTGATTTGATTTGATTTGATTTGATATGATTTGATTTGATTTGATTTGATTTGATTTTATGTATTGTTTATTCTCTGTATGGCATTGCTTTACAATTCCATCAATTTTTAGTAATATTAACACACATTTGAGCATACATCATGGTACTACATAGTTTGGTTGATTTGGTACAATTTAAACTATTTTCTTTTTCCATTTATATGTTGTGTATTGATTTTTCATGCTGGACGGTTGACAACAATAAGCAAAAAGCTTGACTCTAAACCGATGATACAAGGTAGTAATACAATAAAACAACGGGGTCAAACATGATCCATGTGGAAGAGAGGGATAAGAAGAGAGAGAGATATATATATAAAATGTTAATGTTATAGCAATCCCTCTCTTATAATGATGATAAATATGTTACCATGGATATATTTATTGATGAAACGTTCGCAAAGTTACAAAAGAAATTCATATTTATCATTAAAAAAAAAAACCGAGGCGAAACTAAAGAAATTGGATGTGCAGATTTATAATTACAAAAAACTAACTTCAAATAGTTTAATCATGTTTCTTACTTTGAATTCCATCCACGAGTATGATTTCTTGTCATTCAATACATTTTTACAAAACCAGAATGTATTGTTCTAGGCTACCATCTGTAGTTTCAGTTTGTTTGTGTGGTGTGCGAGAGTGTTATTTTTGTTTGAATATCTTGGCGTGTGAATGTACATTAAAAAGATAATTTAGCCACTTTTCTCCTGTGTTAAATTGAGAGAGGAAAAGAATGTCAGTGAATACAAAATGTCATATGTGTCTGATTCGAACACTTTTGAGTAAAGCCATCATTGTTTCGACTAAGTATTCATTGTGTTTCGGTCGAAATTTTAACAGAATTAAAGGTTGGGAATCGCATTTGCATGCCTTAAATGAAGAGTTGTATAAATACAGTGGTATGTTGAAGAGAGTATCATTTTAGAAACTCCCATAAAGTATTGAAAGTGGAAGGTAACATTTAGTACATTTTTATTGACCGTTAGATTTTGAATTAAATTTTTTTCGGGGCTCACCGTAAATTCCAGTACATTACTAGGCTACCTTTGCAGACCCATGCACTGCATGTGTGTCCATCATATTTTTGTGAAGAAAGTTCATCAAAACTTACAAACATTTCTATATACATTCTTGCCACACACTCTATATGTTATTACATCAGCTCTTATACTTTTAGACTTGTGTTTATAGGTAAAAAAAATACAGAAGACTGCAACAAAAAGGCTAAGTGTGGCTGACACACAGAACTACTGAGTAGTTGAGTTTTGTGCATTATTTAAATTGTAGATAACTGTTGACTTCCAAATTTCTCAGCAGTGGCCTAAACAAGTCCCCTGAGGTTCATATTTAATGTTTTGCTGCATTTTGGGAGGTCTGTAAAAGGTATCCCCTACCTTTAACACTGAGTTGAAGAACTGAACTAACATTTCAAAAAGGTCATGAAATGTAATAAAAGAACAAAATGAAAACTTTACTTTACTTTGTTAATATTCTTAAAGGTCCATCTTGCATGAGATATTTTCACATTTCGAAAGAAAGGTTGAAATAAACTCGACTTCAACGTCATTGTTTGGTGGATACTATGTTGTAGATGATGCTGTACTTTATAGAGAAATAGTACCACATGAGTGGCTGAGTCTAACACAACATGTTATATCAAGAATCCTGTGTAAGCGATACCAAACAGAAAGACAAATGGGGAGGGGGGTAGCTATATATAGTGATAGACATACACACAGCTAGGTAGATACAATGAGAGATACATGGAATTCTGGCAAGCTAAATAATACGATACATGGACAGAGAGATACAGAAATATAATTAAATACTTATAAAGATTTCAGAATACGAAAACTGCTATTTTATGCAACACTTGTAATGAGCTGTTTTGTGTGTTTTTCTTCTGAACTTCAGCGAATGGATGGACGAACAGTCTGTTATCTTATACTTGCTTGTTGGTCCTTTCACCTGTCTTTCACATATTTCTTTCGTTATGTCAACAAATGCCACGAATGCCATGGCAACTTCGAAAATCGTCACACTGCTGATTTGACAGTGTGTAGGCATTTACTTTCAGTTACCACCTGGGTAAAAGTCTTTTGCGACGTGATAACTATTACAGTTTGTGAGGAGCAAGAACACGAAAAGGAGAACAATTGCATATTTAGCGCGCTTATAAGCGAGTTAACGAAAGGCAATCACCTGTTTATTGTTCCTTTGAGTTCATTCATTCCGTGCGCATCCAATGATCAAACTGACGCCGCGACCGTGATGGGGTTTGGGACCCCTCGGATTGGTTCGTCCGGAGTAATTAGACAGACAAAGCAGCGTAATGTGAAACAAAGGAGTTTTCGTTTCATTCTGCACTATTTGGGTGTATCCGGGTCTTCAGTAAAAGTGACAAGCTCGCATCTTCTTGGCTTGGCTTGTGTCAATGGAAAGCTATCACAGTCAGGAATGGTTGCTAATGATTTAAGATTTGACATGTACACTGATGTAGTCCAAGGAATGTTGATAAATTCTAGCTTCTATGAATGCATTTAATAGCTTAGATACTATTTTGCAGAAAATTCCTGCTGCTGATTAGAAACGTGACTCGACAGCATTGTCGATTAATCATGTAGACATTTATTTCTGCTTTAATTATTCCTGTCTGTAAGATAAATTGTGTGGTATACATGAAGCGATACACTTGTATGGTAGCAAAATGCATCTTCTGAAAATGTTGATAATTACTTGGTTAACTAGATAAATTTTTGGCAGCAGTCTTTTATTTAACATTTTCCTTTTTTTTCGTCTGAGAAATGCATCCCACATGTCTCAGCATTTCAAATTAGATTTTTGACAGTAATCAACCAAAATAAGGATATCAAAAAAGCACATTATGCAAGTGTATCATATAGATGAATGCCCTGTACAATATTTTATATACTAGTAAGCGACGCAAACCTTTGCTGGCTATATAGAAGCGAGCAGGTGAAGAGTAGAGTTTCCTTAGGATGACCAAAAATGAAAAAATAACGATTTATGATTTAAAACACACTTGTTTGCTTCATGAGAATGATCCATGTTAATATAATAAAGGCTAGATTTTATATAGCGCATTTCAGGCTTGTAAAGAATGTAAATGCGCTTTATAGAACAAATTATAACATGATACAAAATGTTCAAGTGAAAATTATACAATACAAATTACAATGAATATAACCCCACAAAAAAATAATTATATTAAACGTGGCAGCTCAAAGTTGTCAATATATCCAACATAAATCTATAAATGATTTCAAATGTAGTAAACATATGCAGCTTTTTATTTTGTTGTTGTTGTTGTTGTTGTTTTACAAATGATTCTTTTAAAACAAATTTTCTGAGATGTAATGCGCGGCATCTGTCTCCGCAGTAGGTTTAGTAGAGATTTCCAAAGTGTTGGTGCGGGATGAGAAAAACTCTTTCCCCGTTAAACTTTTTACGGATGGAGGATATCACGATTAAGTTTTGAGCAGAGGACTGGAGACATCTAGAAGAATTGTAAGGAATTATGCGTTCTGAGATGTAATGTGAGGCTGTCCCAAGGCAAATGTTATTTATGTGACTGATCATGTTGAGTTGACTGTCCAAAAATGCACCGAGGTCACGGACTGATGGAGAAAAAAATAAAGTATGAATTTACAAACAGTCGATGTAGAGCGCCAGGGCCTTAAACTTGAGATCCTGTCTTCGAATTTTGAACTTTGCATACATTTCATTTCATTTTATTGATTCTGTATGGTACAATCAACTATGATCACTTTCAGAAATATACATATGGTTCATAATAATTAATGGCTGATTTTGCACATGAACGGTAAGCAAATCATTGTGACAGAGAACGGAGACATAATGATAATTAAAAAAGGTCAAAGTACCATACATCCCTGGGTAATGTGTTTACCTGCGACCCAATTGTACAAACGAGAAAGCAGTAGGTAATCATGATGAGAAAATAAACGAAGCGAAAAACCTTGCATATAGAATGCCATTCTACAGCCGAGTTAATGAAACGCGATCACCTTATTGTTCCTTTGAGGTCATTCATTCCGTGCGCGTCTGAAGGTTCAAGGTGGCGCCGCAGCTTTGGTTGTGTGGGACGCCACGCAGTGTTCGCATTGTGGCGTGTCCGTAGTCATTAGACAAAACAATAGCGATATGAAACAAAGATGTTTGTTCTTTGTTTATTTCACTCTTCATCAGCTAGAATGTATCCGGGTTTCTCTGGTAAAAAAGACTAGCTCACATTTTCTTGGCTCGGGTCGATGGGAGGTTACAATCAGAAAAGGTTAGCTTACGACGATTCGATATGGCGTGCAATCCAGAACATATCGATCAAGTTTTCGTGATGTTAAACTATGATGAATGCGTTAGAGTAGAGATCAAAAACTTTATTTCGATGGAAAGTTGTCGATGATGCAATGTGACCTGCAGCGATTGCTAGTAAATCATACAGACGTGTATTTCATCTTACAATTATTCCCTTCAGTAAGATAACTTATACATTACGGTATATATAGCTAACGAAAGACTTATATTGATAGCGAAATCCACCAACAGGGAATATTGTCAACTACTAGATTAACATGGCGAAATGTAGGTGGTTGCCAGGTAACTTTCATGCACCAATATAAAATATTTGTATCAATCTTCAGACAGAAAAAGAAAATGTATAGATCATGTACATATCAAAGTTTTGTGTTTTTCTATCAGGAGAATTCCGCCTCATTTGTTCAACTAATCGAACGGATATCAATATTTATATAAAAGTACACTAAATCCAAGCACAGTTTATGAGGGAAAAGTCTTCATTGATTTTGCGGGATCTTAAACGACAAATTCACGTAATATACATGTGGATTTAGTGAATGTAACACTACTAGTAGAACATATCAGTGAAAGTTTGAGGAAAATCGAACAATTCGTTCAAAAGTTATACTTCTTGAAGTTTCATCGCTAGATGAGAAGACTACAATTTGTGATGTCACATGTGTAAAACGATAGAAATAAATGATAAAGACATTGAACATACTGTTCATTTTCTCCCATGATAAAAGAGCACTTGACTTGTCCCTTTCAGAAAGGAGGGGGAATAATATAACCATTAACATAAGTCAGTAACAAGTCCAGGGAATGTGTACTTTCTTCAAAAAAATGCAATTTTGTGTAATTTTTTTGTACACTTTTGTTTTACGAATGTGACATCACACACTGAAGTGGTTTTCTCATCCAGCAGAGACTGCACAAAAACTGTAAGAATTCATAACTTTTGAACGGATTTTCCGATTTTCCTCGAAGTGATTCTACTGATAAGGTTCAATTAGCAGGGCCCTCTGGTAGAACAGTGGCAACACTGAAGAGGCTACCCTGGGTAAATAAGACCTTATTATTATTATTATTATTATTATTATTATTATTATTATTATTATTATTATTATTATTATTATTATCATTATTATTATTATTATTATTCACTCAATCCATGTGGATAACAAGGTGAACTTGTCATTTAAACTCACCCTTACTCCTTTTTTGGCATAAACACTGTACATCCTTATGGAAAACGTATCATGTGTAAGCTAAAATGCCTCTTTTGAGTATTATGTACAAACCAGTCTATGGTATAAGCCAGTTCAGGGTTAGCTCATGTGCACATTCACACAAATGACTTTTCTTTGTCAAATTTGGGCACTTCACTCGTTTTCATAGCGAACTATTGCATAATCTTGCCCGACATAACAATTTATGGAATTCATCAATCACGTTCAATCGAAGAATGAACTTGCGAACACCATTTAACCAGAATGGCTAGTGAATTAACACTTGGGAAGTCCCAATTTCATTATTTTACATTGAATGAGTTAAAAACTGTTTTTTTTTTTTAGCAATGGATGTTACAAAATATCAGGTTTGCATAATGAAATTATGGTGTTAACATTTTGCGACTTTACATACTGCTACGGGACGCTAACAAATGTCTTGCGCAACACTTAGATTCCGAGTTTTGAACGCAAACCACAATTTTGTCATGTCTGCCAGCATTGGCCAACACGAACTGCATTCATTGCGAAAAAAGTCAAAACTGAAGAAACAAATGAAGAGTTTTATCGCAAAACGAGCTAACTCCATTCTTGTTAAATTGAGATATTTGTGATTAAAGCTGCTAAAAAACAACGAAAATGATGAGAAAATACGAGACATTTTTTTAATCATATCTTGTAAGATATTCCTTTATGTTACAAGTGGGGTTTAACTGGAAAGGTTTTGTTTTGCTTTACCTGATGATGGAATTACTCTGAAATGTTAAAAAAAAAAGGCGCTTAGCTCATTTTGCAATAAAACTCTTCAAATCATGCCTCCCGAAAACTCGTTATCTCTGACGTCACCATGAGAATGTCTTGTCGTTTCTAGAGAGTGTGTTACTCATCGATTGTTCAGCTTCTGCTCTTTGTTTTTCCTCAACTTCGTTTATGATTGTATGACAGGAGCAAATGGTGATATTTCGTATGATATCATAGCAGCACTTCTATGATTCATGCACGGTTCATGCAGTCTAATGTCTTCGATGGCGGGACCACGGGAATAATTCGTTTCGCGAAACGGTGATTCACGTAACTTTCCCCTTTCCTCTCATTCGTCAAATTGAATATTGCTGTTGATGCTGCTGCTGCTGCTGCACTGCTAATTTGTTTATTGGAACAATGCTGTGATTACTGGAAAAGCCAACTCATTTTCGAGGGGAAAAAGAGAAGAAGAATCCAACTTCTGGCGAGACATAAGATCACCTATTACATAGTGCTCATAACTCTCTATCCATAATGAAAATAACAGATGCTAAGCAATAACCGACACTCGACGTTTTGTGATTGTTTTATAGCTTGTATATCTCATCTTGGCGTAGTAGTAATAGATATATAGCGAGATATATAGGCATATCTTATATACTTCGTCGCTAAGTGATATATTACGCGATACATCAATTTTCCTTTTTCGGTAATTCATTGCTTCTTTCGATCTACCTGGCTGCATGGAGTTTTTGATTGATTTTCTGCAGATCTGATCCCATATATCTAATACGATCCGAGGACAAAATAGAATTATGTTCTGGAAATGATATCATAACGCCGACTGGTGCTCTGAGTCTAACGCATATTTCCCGAGAGGAGTGGCGATTACAGAGGGCCATGTAATCCAAGAAAATGCACTTTTGAGGAGATAACTTTTCAAATTAAATTGATAGCCAATGTTCGACTAGTTTTTTATTGTATCTTATTGTTCTCTTTATTCCGGCAGATAAACTATTATTTGTGTTATAGTGGAGCCTTGTGTGCGTGTTTGTATGTGGATTTTTAAACTTGAAATGAGATACGAAATTGAAGCACCATTTCATTTCTATTGATGTTTGCGTTTATAGGTTAAACTCTCTCTTCTCATTCTTGTTCGTAAACGGTGAAAATAAAGCAGCACTTATAAGTCATTTTGAACAGAATTTTTCCTTTATGTTAAAGGTATTATTTACCATTGCAGATGAAACAAAAACCAAGCTTCAGTGCTTCAAAATACTTCTAAAATTTAAGTCGGGAATAGAAACAACCAATTAAAAATTTTTAATCAGTATATTCAATGTTAAATAGTGTTAAATGTACAAAATGTGAACAATAGGTATGATAAAAATGTTTTTAGACTAAACCGTCTACAGTTATGGTTTAATAAGAAAAATAGTGATGTCTTCTTATATTTTAGGCTTTATTGCAAAATTGTTATATGGTAGGATGTTTTGTGATGCAACTGACCTACACATATGCAAGTAATGCGATATCTTGACCATTTTTTAAATTGCTGCTCCCAAATGTAAATTGTACCTTTAAGATCCATAGACTGTGTAATAGATAAGGAACCACTCCAACTTCACGTGTAGGAAGATATAGTAAACATGAAAAAAAAAAATCATCTCAAAATCTGCAGTTCCAACACTAACATATTATGTAAATCATCCCTCGATAGAGGCTTTTTGTGTCAGAGATTCGCAAACAGCTTCACTTAGCTGGAACTACAGGTTTTCCTTGAAAATAACAAACATCAACAAAGCCGACAAGATAAAGTACATTTATGCCGCAAGTCCTATATACTGAAAAAACAAACAAACAAACATGCAAGTAGCCGACTTCTTAGCACATAGCGCCTCAGAAAGTCGTTATTGATCTGTTTCATCCATTTAAAAGAAAAGAAAAGAAAGGAAAAGTAAGTGCATTAAAGTGGTCGACTCTGAAAGCTACGCTGTGAAGACGAAGGAAAGCAATCACAGTACCTTTACATATGCACCAAGCAGGAGAAAATACAACTTAATGGTTTGTGAAAGTGCAGCTTCATGCCCCCACAAAAAAATAAAGTACTGCCAAAACTTCTCCTCAAGGAAATCATGTAGGGTTAGAGAATTCAAGTCTTGATATTTTTGCATCCTAGAATGACCTGTTCAGGAGCAGATAGCTTAAGTTAAAAAAAAAGAGGCACTTTTGAAGATGGCATATACATTTCAAACAAAGTGCAGGTGAATTAATTTACAATCCTCACCCAAACTAATTTAAATAAAGTGCTCCTTTTCCTTCCCTCTCATCTTCATTGTCGGAATTTCGACACCGATCTGGTTTCCATCCTTGCTAAGCAGCTTTCAACCACTAAAGATGTTTGATATTTTCTCTCAAAACGTGGACGATCTTCCGAAATGAGTTAATCCAGATTTCCGTTTGGAAAGTGAATAAGACGAGAGAATAAAGAAAAAAAAAAGAAAAGAAGAGAAGAAAGGAAAGCAGAAGAGAAGAACAAGAAGGAGAAGGAGAAGAAAGGAGACATGAACTCTCTTACAAAAGATGAGCAAAAACATGCTTTTTTTTTTACTTTCAAAAATAAACAAACAATTGCAAGAAAGCACCTATGCTGGGACCAATCACAACTCCCTAATCCTTTCTTTCCCAGTCAATTTGTAGCCCCAGTGGGCACCTACCTCAGCTGACCCCACACGAACTGCACTTTTTAAACCCTCCAATAATCCGTCATTCCATTCCAGCCCCCCTCCCCTCCAATCTTTCTCTCTCTTCTCTACAAAACAGGAGCTAAAGATACAGAGAAGAAGAACTCAAAGGCATTGGCACAATATCACATGGAAAAGCGAGTCTTCGATCTTTTTTTTTTTCTTCTCCTTCTTTTTGCTGGTATCCAGACGGTTTCGGCAGCAAGAAAATTGCCACATTCCGTTTTCCCCGCCAGAATTCTCCTGTTAATGGTTCCCGCTATTAAGTACCTTGTGCAAATTCCCATATATCCCAAGCCCCCCGCCGAGGCTGAGTCGTCTGCCTGATAGCCATCTACCTGCTCCACCATAATCCAATCCCCTCTCTCAAGATTTGATGAGCACCGTATCGGGACATCTCCGTGTATGATGCCCAATTGAAGTCATTTCGAGTCACTTTTATTTCTGGGTTTTTCTTCTAGTTACCCCCTCAGGAATATTCAGAAAGAGGGCACGTGTACTCCTCGAGTATGTTTCTTGCTTTACCCCCTCTCAAATATCTCCACTGACAGACTCCTTAAGAAGATTCGGAAATGTCCCTGATTTTTTTTTTTTGTTACCCTTTTTTACTCTTGAAGATTTTGGAACGCTTGGTGCATCGTTGCTGCTGGCTCTACAAGTGCCGCTCTCTTTGCTCAAACTCCCGTTGTCCAAATTTGAATATTGAAACACACATCCAAGTCAACATATTCATAAGCAACACTTCGCTCGCAACAAAAAGTGAGAAGAAAGACGGCAAGTACCTTAATCTTTTTCGTCTTCCATGAAAGCCAAATACGCGCCATTTTTCTTTCTTTCCTCCTCTTCATCTCCACCAAGCCACGAACTTTATCTTCTTTCATTTTGTTGCTCTTGATTTACAAGAGTAGAATCGTGAATCGACGTGCTCAAGTTAAACAGTTAAAGAGTCAGCTGCAGTCTTTCCTTCTCTTTAATTACACGCTCACAATTAATTGTGTCAAACATTATTCTCATAAACAAAAAATTAGATTGCTTGTGATCACATGATTAAAATCTCAACTTATCAGGTGACTGCGTATTTCACAGATACAGAAAAAAACCACCAATGAACCAAATCAAATTGAATCAAATCAAGTCCACCACTCTTTTGTGTATTTCAAAGACTGTAAACCATTTACAAGTGATGGATTTGGAAATGACACGACACTGAATCTTAAATGTTCAAGTTCAAGTTCATTTCGTTTTTCCACAATAAAATAATATATAAACGTAAATCTCACTTTCTTGAGTGACAGAAACAATGCATGTAAAGTTGTACAGAGAAAACGATAATTGAAAACTTACGGTAGAGATACATTGCAATAAATGCTGGGGTGACGAAAGTGAAGTAATTGTCAATATATGCAGTGTGTGTAAAAAAACAACAACGGAGGGACCCACTAAAAAGACAATGCTTGTAGAGTGTGGGCCCCATGTCGTTACCATGATTGCCATTCAACCAAATTGCGGATGAATTATGAATGTCTGCACAGTATGAGCACAATGTGTTTTTAGTATCGTCCTTTAACTATTTTCCCCCATCTGTCTTCTTACTTTTCAATGCCCATGGACAAGAAAAAAACATATTGAGTGTGGACGGCAGTAGCAAAACGATTAATTGCCTACTATAAAGACGTATCTTTTTGTGTAGGCCCCTATACTTTGTTGTTTACTTTTTTTTTGTATGGTCTAACCGATACACAGTCATGAATACTCGATTGAATAATCGATACACGACACTATAATACGCTGACAATAAATCGAAGTTCATCACGTTGTTTATAAAATAATTTGAAAGCGTTTTAGAAGAGAGACGGGTAACTATGGTAACCAATTATCGACTCCCCAAAGTCTCCGGTACAACGACCACACAGCCACACTCCGACGAAAAAAGTAAACAAAGAGGATAAACCGATACACGGAATAATATGAAAAATGCTAGAGCATGAAAATCTTTATCAAGATATGTTGCAGGTACCAAAGACAGACAACTCTGAAGAATTTGTGTCATAAATCACGATCTAGACACGACATGTTTGCCCCGGGTCACAAATTACCGACGACAGACCATTTTTCCCTTTTTCGTTTTTCTCTCCCTTGTCCTCTCCACCCCCCTCTATCTCTTTTGCTTGCTTTTTTTCCCTTGTCACAGATGTTCAAACACTATACTGCACAGCACAAGAGGGCTATGCTCCTCTTATTGGGCACTTGGAACGGACTGCGTCGCCACACATTTTGCGCAAACAGATGGTCGAATATAACGTATGAGAAATGCGTGCCTGCTGCGTAGCGCACGGCGTACGCATCGTCCGGACGACACTCAGCTTTTTTTCCCTCTACAAGCTTCGTTGTTTTCAAACCACGTGACTTTTGTGGACAGCGTCCGCCATTTGGATGGGCTCGCCGAGCGATTCACACATTGCTGGCGAGTTTTATTGTAGCAAGGCGAAAGCTCGATCGGCTATTTGCAGCGATTACATCTCTGTCACTCCCAAATCCAAGGCAACATCAAGATACTTCAGTGTTGGTGATGAGCTTCATCTTCCTTTCAGCGGTCATTAAAATGATCGATGTGATTTTCGTTCTTGGCGTCGAATAATCACCTTCTGGTGGCTGCAGTGGAACAGACGTGAGATCGTTCCTTTCTTTCATTTTTTTTCTTCATCATTTCTTTTCAAAATTGCATCTTCTACTTCTCTGATATAATGTGGTTGGGTGGCCATTCGGAGGGTTGGAAAACTTACGTCTTTTTTCCCTTGTAGTTGTTTTGTTTTGGAACAAATTGGCGCCAAGCAAATTGAATATAGTAACGGTGGTTCATAAAAAAATTACCGAGCTCTGATGTCTCATCTTTATGATAAAAAAAGAAAAACTTAGGAAGGTAGTCGATGCGTTACCGTTGCGATTTGGATGCGTTCCATTAATTTGCTGTCTTAATGAAAGAAAGTAGGTCAGATCGCATGTCCCAATATACTGCTTCGTTCGGTTCGGTTCGGCAGCAACTGCAGGCTGACCAATTCACTTTCACGAAGATTGATAAGTTCGACTGCTCTTACCTCAATCAAAGTGTATCATACAGAATGATATGCCGGGGAACCTCTTGAAGAAGTCAAATAACCAAGTCTTTCATGCTCTTCCTCTATAGCATTGAAACGTGATGTATATGAACGACTGTGTTTACGTGTTGAGAAGAAGAAGAAGAAGAAGAAGAAGAAGAAGAAGATGAAGAAGATGAAGAAAAGAAGAAGAAGAAACTGAGGACGAAGAAATTTGACAAAGATAAAGACTAAACAAAAAAGAGAGATAGAGAAGAAGAAGTAGGAGGAGAGAAGAACATAAAAGTAAACAGAAAGAAAGAAAAACGAAAACAAGAAGAAGAGGACAAAAGGAAAGTGAGAAAGTCCTTGATTCTTTTGAAGGAGGTTGGTAACTTTAACCATGGGAGGGATAGGGGAAGGAGCTTATAAGAATCTCGAGTCTCTTATCGATACAAAGAAGGTTACAATCGACCTCCTCCTTATCGGAATCGTGTAGGAAGAGATGGAGATTTGTGTCTCTATCGTCTGACAGCAAGGAGAAGAAAAGTGATGCCATATTTAGAAGAGGAGGGAAAAACACAAAGCAGGAGAAGGAAGAGAAAAAGAAGAAGAAAGAAGAAAGAAAGAATATAATACATTGTCTTTGCTTCTCCAGCTTCTTCCTCTTCCACCTGAACTCTGCAAAAGCACATTCCCCGAACTATAAATCCCCGGCTCCTTACAAATTGATCTTCCTCGGCTGGAAACATCATGCAGGAATCTCCGGGAATGCCGTCACATCATTTGAGCAAACAAGCCCCAATACCATCGGCGCACTTATGCACCCCGTCTCCTGCTATAACTTGGAATGATGAAAGAAAGAAAAAAAGCCCTCTTACGCTCGGGAGACCCGAGCTAACGCAATCAATCACGCGCAGTACACGCGCAAGACGGAAGATAGATCCAAACGTGCATTTCTTTTGAGCTTAGTTTTGTAGAGATAACATCCCGGAAATAGGTTTAAATGTTACTTCGGCAAATTAATGTTGATGATAGTGAAGGACGAAAGGACTCGTCTTTGATCTATTGCCGCCAAAATACATAAGCTTTTATACTTCTTTTTTCTCTCTTTCTTTCTGTGTTGTGGGAGAGCAGTGCAGTGTACGTGATTGTTGAAAAGGAAGGGACAAATGTAATAAACGACCTGTGCTGTTGTTGTTTCTTTTTTGTGTGTGGTTTGTTTTCTCCCAGCTGGGCTACTCCTCAACATGGAAGGGATTTAGAAAAAGAGGGAAAACTTTGGATTAGGGGTAACCGCGGGCTGGCGTCTTCGGCAGCATGAATGTTTGCTGTAGCTGTCCATTGAGGAAAAGGTACAAAATGAGAATGTTCAAGCACAGTTTAGAAAGAAAGCGAAAAGAATAAGAGGACATGACACCAATTTTTTCCTTGTTTTGTGGCAATATGTTCGAGCGAAAACATAAAGAGACACACGGATGCACACAAAGAGGCACGCACGCAAACATGCTCTCGCATAATTGATGTTTGAAATAAGTATCTGTGTGCGACATTAAAGGCATTATCTATACCATTTGCAGATGAATAAAAAAACCCCAGCTTTAGTGCTTCAAAATAGTTCTAAAATGTGAGTTAAGGATAGAAACAATCTAAGTAAAAATGTAAATCAGTATAATCAATGTTAAAGGGATGGTACATGTCTCGGTTGGGATGGGTCTTCAGGTTTCCATCTTCAGTAGATGATAACTTTGTGAGATAATGAGAAACCTCTTATGAAATATGAAAGAGCATATTATGATTCTGAAAGGAATTCAAAGTTCATTTGATAAAAATTGGTTTTTGAAATGGCCATATTATCCACAACAAAGCGATCCTAATAAAAAGTGGGACCCACGTTTTATCAGGATCTCTTTTTTTAACTTTCTTTTTTGATATCTCAGCCATTTCAAAACTGACTTTCATCAATTAAACTTTAAATTCCTCTTGGAATTGTATGCTCTTTAACACTTCATAAAGTGGTTTCTAAATATCTCACAAAAAGTTAAAAGCTGAATCCTCACCTCAACCAATACTATACCATCCCTTAGAGTATTGTTAGATATACAAAATGTGAGCAATAGTTATAACAAAATTGTTTCTAGAATAAACCGTGTATAATTATGGTTTACTGAGAACAATAGTGATATCTCCTTATAATTAAGGCTTCATTGCGAAATTCCCATTTGGTAGGATTTCCGTTATTTATACACATATGCATCAAATGTGGTAACTCGAACATTTTTTTTTAAATCACTGCTTCCAATGTAAAACACTACCTTTACTTCACTAGCTCTGTCTTAAACACGATGTAATTTTGTAACAAGGGGGAGGGGTATAAGGAATAATCATAATATTCCACCCTGTCGCTGTTCGCTAGGTAGTTTAAACATGTTGACGCAGAAGTTTGACTGCATGTCCAACAAAGAAATAACTTAATGATATGAAATTATGCGCCATTAGGTAAGAAATCTTCATTATGTGCTCATGAGTTCATTACTACTTAACCCTGTTCAATCATGATTTATATGAAGTCTATGTTACAATGACTTATTCTTCATTTCATAGGTGAACATGGTCTAGGTTGCACTGATCCATCTCATTTTTTGTTTCAAGACCATGCATGTATGTTGAGATTATGTCTGACTATTAAGATTGTCAACGTTCGTTACGGTCAGATATGTTTGTTGCGTTTATATATTTTTGTTGAGATTGAAAATGTTTTTGAGATTATATGTATGTTTGTTAAGATCTTAAGAAAGAAAATGTTTCTTAAGATCATAATGGACATCTGATAAAACTCTCTTGGCATAGTTTTGCCCCTGTTATTATCCGTTCTCCAAAAGATTTACAATCAGTTCAAAATCATCATTTTATGAAGAATGTCAACTCAGTATTGACGCAGTTTTGGAACTTTTAAGTATCATTTGAATTCCCTTTCATTTTCTTTGAATGCAATATGCATCCTCGGTGCTTGTCGTGACCTTCTTTGTCTTGATTCATTCATATCACTGTGCTGACGTCAAACTTACGTAAAAACTCTTTTCAACTTGCTTGATTTGTAGAGTTTACTACCCATCGATTGCACTTGCAAACGTAACTTGATAATGAAAATATCGGCAGCTTTCAAGTATAAGACAAGTTCGTATTTCCATACATTGCTATTTTTCTCAATTTCCTTTAACAGTATAGTGCATGTCAGTGCTTGTAGCCACTCCTTTTTATTTTTATTTCTCTTTTACCCTGTTTCATTTATACACTCAATTAGTCTCAGTCGCAGCCAGAAGGGGATTCGAGGTAGTTATAAAACTATTATCTATCTTCCGTGCGGTTTCGTGAAAGAAAAGAACGTATCGACTGTAAAGTGATATAATTATATTGGTTGCCAGAATTCAACGACAACGACGACAACAACAACAACAACAACAACAACAACAACAACAACAACAACAACAACAACAACAACAACAACAACATCATCATCAACAACAGCAGCAGCAGCAGCAGCAGCACCAGCAGCAGCAGCAGCAGCAACAACAACAACAAAGAATAGAACATTCCCACAATCTTTGCGACGCTCTGTCCTTTCAAGCGTGAACTCAAGTGGTCCAATAGACCCACGTTGGTTTTCCACTTGACAATTGAGGAAGCTGCATGCGTTGCATGATGACAAGTGATCGAATGCATCGATTGCCTCACCCGATCGATCTTTATGTCAAAGTACATATAAGTCATACCTGTTTCTGATTCTATTGATGTTCGATTAGGTAGAGGGTCGTACACAATTGAGTGCATTTGGTATCGCAGAGTTTGCACTCATGCACGCACACGCACATTGCACACACACACGCACACACCCACACACGCACACACACACACACACACAAATCATCTTGTTTATGCATTGCAAAAATTATCCTTATTGAACAAAAATTTATCGCGTGAGACGACATTTGATTCATCACAAAAACATCATTTTTATGATGTAATAGTTTCATTTATCATAAACTGATAAAGGCAACTGCCATAAGATAAGAAAGTGAAACAGAAGAGAATTTAGTTTCTGAAAGCTAACGTATTAAAGGCTTAAATAAAGATACATTTCCCTTTACCTATTAACCACAAATTTCAGCGTGGAGACAAAATCTGGCGGAGAATTGATTGTTATTGCACAAGAGGCTTGGAAAGTTCAAATTTAAAGCGTTGTCTGTTCTCTTGGATATAGACGTTTTGATATGAAAAAATCAGTGACAAAAAAAACAAACAAACCTCAACATCTGAATAACAGTCAGTGCAAGCCTTTCCAACGCCCATTACCCCTCAAAGAATAGGTGAATGGTTCTAAATCAGCCATTACCTTTTTTCTCAGCATCATGAGTAAGAAGTTAAAAAACTTATGCAATACAAATGCATGTTGACTTGTGGTGACTTACAATACCCTGATCTTCATTTATGTAGCCAGAACAATATTTCAATATGTATCATATACTTTGTGATTTTTTTTTTTATATTTTTCTTTAGCTTATACTTGGAATTGCCCATAAAGAAGCTTCCAAACGAAGATTCCGTCAGTCACTGCTAAATCACTAATATGATTGACAAAATACACGGGAATTCACCTTCCCTAAACCGATCATAACTTACATGTTTCCATCATACACTGCAGTTACACACACACACACACACACACACACACACACACACACATATATATATATATATATATATATATATATAAATATATATATATATATAATATATATATATATATATAAATATATATATATATATATACATATATATATATATATATATATTTATATATGATCAATAAAAGACGTAGTACGAAAACATTCAACTTACGCTCAATTTAGGGGAAGGTGCATCCCACTGTCTTTTGGTTATCATTATTAGTAATGAGGTCATCGACAAAATCTCGGTTTGGAAGATTTTTGTAGGAGGTTTCAAGTAATCAGAAGGAAATAGTCGAGTTTCATGACATTAAGATATGACGTATACTTAGATGTTTGTTTGGCCACATGAATGTTAATCAGGGTAGGTATAAATCAATGAAAGTCAACATACAGCTGCATAGCATGAGTCCTTTAAGAAACGAAACCGTTATAATGATATTTCTTAACAGCATGGCTTCGTTTTCCGTTTGGTTCTCCTTTTTTGTTGGCACTGATTTACATAAAGTTCTATATTTTCCGGCATTTTTTAAAAGAAGATAATTATGAGAAAAAAAAAGGTCATCATTAAATAACTCTATGTGTCTAACTTCACCTTTTCCTTTTTATTCTCTCTCTCTCTCTCTCTTAGTATCTAACGTCTGTAGAAACATGGATGTAGTTTCCATCTTGGTTTTGATGACAAAATGTGAATTGAAATTGGGTTGTCCTGGGATGAATCTATACTATATAGCGGTGACGCCAAATATCGTTTCATGGTTTCCAAGGACTGTGTCTTGCTGTAGCGATAATGCTCGTCTCGCTTTAATGAATTCAATAGCATTGTGGAAATTTGTAACAACTGCCCTGCCGAAGACAAAGTACAATCTGAGTACAGAGGAAAAAGATAAAAGACTATAGGCAGACCTAGAATATTTGCTCAAGTTATGAACGATTTCAAATTATGACAAATAGAATGTGATATTGGAATAAGAAAAGGAGAAAAATTATACCCCGGTTTTATTGCCTGTGAGCAGAAATTGAGAAATTTCGAGCGAAGGAGGACTATCAATTACCATGTATTCATGAGTGGTAATAGCTGTCTGAAGTCATAGACGATAAATTACGTTTCCTTCAAACAGCGACCAAAAAAGAGAAGGAAGAAGAGGAAGAAGATATGAGTAGGGAAGAGAAGACTTCAGTACACTTCTATGACCACAAATAGCCCATCGAATTAGCTTGATGACTATGAATATATCATTGGCATATCGGACAAGTGGCTCGAATTAGGAGGAGCCTCGCACATCACTTAGCATTAATTCTATTACCGGAGAGGAGGAGGGGAACAAATGTCGGATGAAATCGCCTATTAAGGGTACACGTGTAAGTGGTCTCAACCCCTCGCTCCCCCCTCTTCCCCCTCCCCCTTCCTCCGCTCCCTTCCTTATCGACTTTTAACATCACCCAACGCTGATGGTCGAGTCGCGAGCAGGAGGCCACGCGACACGGCCCGGGTGAGAAGGGAGAAGGAAAGATATGGCTGCAGGGATCGTGATAAAGGTTTAGGGATATAAAACAAGAAAAAGAAAAGCATCCCATAAGAGACATGATGGAGAAGTGCAATTTGGAAGATATGAAGGCTGTTAGATGCTAAAAATGAAAAGACAGATTAAAATTGTAGCTATATGCAAAAGAGCCGCTACTTCATGCATTTAGGACAGGGATCTTGTAATGTTTCGAAATATATTGATTTAATATTCGCCACGGATTTCATGGTTCATTTTTGCCAGAGTTGTAATTAACATGCAAAAGAATAAGGCAGATAGACGTAATGAGGTTTGACGAAATGTCGCCGACAAGAAATACTATCGTATAGACAGTGAAGAAAGAATGCAGGGGTAAAGTTGGAGAGACGAAGAAAATAAAAGGGGAGAATTACATCAATGCAATTTTTGTGGTTTATGAAATAGAGATGTATGAATATGTAAAGTTATGGCAAAAAACATTAGGCGTAGATAGACAGATTGATGAAATGACGTCATAGACATATTACTACCATATCAATCTCTCTTCGCTTTTTTATTGTATGAATTTAAAGAATGGAGAAGGAGAGACGAAAGAAATAGATAGATAGATAGATAGATAGATAGATAGATAGATATAGAGAGAGATGGGGGAGAAATAGATTATACTCAGAGCTACAGCCACATAAAGAAAATCATGATAAGACAACGAAAGCGAAAAAAAAAACAACAACCTGCCGAATAGAAACTAAAATCTAAAAGATGACCGAGTATCAAAAGAAAGATAAACAGACAGAAAGAAGGAAAGAAGGAAAGAAGGAATGAAAAACTAGGTGAAAGAAGCTGACGCTTGCACCGGCTGGATCGATAAAGGTGTAGGAAGATCAGAAGCAAGGTATTGGAAGGGGATCGGATCATCGGATTGGGTAAGGCTTGACGAGCGCCATTAACACCCCGTTCGCCCAGGTTACTCGCTGGGGGAGTTGGCCCGGAGATGACGATGATGTTGTCGCTAGGCGTTCTCCCTTGTTGCTATGATGAAGAAGATTAGGAGTGTCCGTGATTGACTCGCAGCTCGCTAGGCGTGTCAAAGAAAATGGTGACCGCATCAGCTCATCATAGTCCGTTTTCTGAAGAAAAAAAAAATGGGGAGAGAAATCGGTCGTGCCCAAGCGGAATGCAAAGAAAAGAGAAGGGCACTACAGTGAAATGCTGCTTTCATGTTCTGTCGAGAAGAAGGTGTGTAGATTTCTTTCCACGAGATGTTAGCTGGTGTGAAGAGGTGTCTTTGGAAAGCAAGGTAGCTGTCTTGAAATTCTGCTCTGATCAAAAACGAGATAACGAGACCATCCCGATGAAGATAATGTTGTGGAAAAATAAATTACATGCTGCCAATTTGAGGAACAGTGCATCCACTTCTATGATGGATTCTCTTCCAAAGGCTTACACATTTACAAAAAGAGTCAACGCCGTGGTTGAAGTATAAAAAAGCAGATCAAATAAACAGGTTGATGAATACTTCAAATGAGGAGTTATTGTTAGTAGATTATTTACAAAATTGTGGAATATCTCCATTACTATTTAAATGCACATGACAATGGGTGAGTGGTGATGACAAGGACCACGTTATATATGATCGCTTTCATTATCATAGCAATGATGATACTACAATTACTAAATGTACTACTACTACTACTACTACTACTACTACTACTACTACTGCTGCTGCTGCTGTTGCTGCAACTACTACTACTACTACCACCACCACCACCACTACTACCACTACTACCACTACTACTACTACTACTACTACTACTACTACTACTACTACTACTACTACTACTAACTACTATACTACTATTACTGTCACTACTTCTGATAATTGTTATTACTATCATTATTACTATCATTATTATTATTGTCATTTATGATGATAACGCTGACAATGATAACATCAGTATAAAAGTAACAAAAATCACGATAGTAATAAAAGTAGCAGTTGTAGCATCACTGATCACCACATTACCAGAGATGCAATGTCTAGGACTGAGATGAGGGCTCACTGAAGCAGGATGATTTTGCCGACGAAATTTTGCCCTCCTTTTGGCCTCCAATTCAGACACTACTGAGACGGATTAAGAACTGTGTTAGGAGGTCTGTCGTTTCCTGATAGGTCAAGTGCTTCCGGGCAGAGTTCAACAAATCAATTTATCTTTTTTAAGTGGCGAAATTGACAAGTCCAAGTTTTGATTCCCCCTCCATACCAACGAATTTTAATCTATTGATTGCTTTTGGTGGAAATCTATATATGATTCCTTCTCAGAACGATACGATCAAAACTAAAATAACAGTCATAGTGATATATAACCCATCTTCATGTAGATTTCAACAGACATTTATATTATTTAGTTGAACTCTGAAATGTGATCATTTTCCACTTGCGCATTGTTACAATATAATCAAACGGCAGCATAGTGAGGGTTTTTGTTAAAGTATCGTTTGAGATAAAGAGAGAGATTGTGAAGGAGCAGAAGAGTCTGTGAGGGACAGCGGGAAGGGCGAGAGAGACCAATAGAGGGGAAGGGATAGGGGGAGAGGGGAGCGGGAAGGGGGAAGGGGAAGAGGAGGGAGAGGATAGGGGAGTAAATAAGGAGCGCTTGGCTTAGGGATTAATCCCCTCTCGACACTTTCCGAGACTGCATAAACGACTGAATGAATAGAAAGATGAAGGGGCTTAGGTGGCACCCGTGGGTTATGAGCGCCGAAATAAACTTGGCATCATCAGCAGGGAAGCACCACTTTGCTGCAATATGTACATTCGTATTAATTACTGACACAGCGTTTCAATTCTGGGGCCTGACACAAAGTCCTTGTTTTTGCCAAAGGCAAAGAAAGGGAGCAGGTATTGCATAATGAACTTACATGACCAATCCTCACTTCGGGGTGAGCATTCTACACATGTAAACGCTAGAAAATAAACGAGATAAGTTGTAATGAAAATTAAGTTTGGGATTGATGTCGTGGGCCTTCTCAGACTTGATTGTCTCCTACCCGAAAGACTTAAGCCTTTCATGGATTTGATGAGCTAGAGAGAACTCTGCAATGAATTTATCTTAGCGAAAGTGACAACAAGATCTTCGCCGGGGGCAGCAGCTCTGCTCTTCTCGCTCTTTCGCTAGGCCACGCGCTCAGCGGAGTAAGGCGTCTCGTCGCCCCCGGGGCCACGCTGGGGAGCAGCTACGGGAAACGGCAGCGAGCCGTGGGTTCCCGCGTGAACTGGATCGGACATAATATCATATTGATAGCTGGCATTTAGCGACGAAAAAATGGCGCGCGTTTGTCCAGCCATCAATGACGACTAATGAGGATAGGTGGGGTACCCCCTCTCCCTCGATCGTCCAATCGGGCGGGATCAGTGCAGGCTTAGGCTAAATGGTGCATGGGGAGTCGTCGGGATTAATGTCGATTGGGCGATCAAGTACGGGGTATCAAGCCGTAATGTGTACACAGCGTGAGCAATACCCCCAATAAATACGCGCTTAATTATGATCTAGTAATTCTGCATATTGTTAGCAAGGGGAAATAGACGGCGGAGACGGTGCTTTGGGCGCGTCTTTGTGAGGATGGACGAAACACCGCCCCGTCCGTCCTGCCTCCTGGTCATAGCGAAATGAAATCGCAGGAAGTCGGGAACATACACCGGCTGATTTTGAGAAATATGAAACTGATCATTCTAAATTCTTCGCGGAGAATAATGTCCCCTATGTATTAATCGCAGACGTTAGGGGGCATACACTAAACCCAGCCAGCCCTACTGTGGCGGCAAAGAGCAAAGGCCCATGACAAAGTCATGCCATCCATATTCCGTAAAACGGCCGTCCGGGTTTTGACGTTGAGGGAACTACTTTATTAGAACTTTCATACGGAGTGACAAAACACTGCATTAGCAGTGGGACATATTTTATGTCAGCTAGCCCTAGGACGCCATCACACGCCACCCTATGTCATCCACGTTTCCGACGACGAAATGTATTATACATCAGAGTGTCCATTACGAACGAGATCAACAAAATGTCGAAAGGTCGAAGATTGTTTGTCCCATCACTGCGCTTACATGATCGTTTTCCAGCACACAGTTAGTTGTTAAATGTTGCAATCAATGTCAGTTCTACCGCCAATGACAATTTTTTTTTTTCAATTACATACAAACCTTTAACGAATGGCTACAAATAGGCAGCATCAAATCACGACTTCTTTTCCGCTGATAACATGCTAACAAACTGATGGTTAACATTTGGTTAAGCGTCTATTTTCTGGAGAATTAACACCCAAAAGTGGTTCGAATAATTGCAGCAGAGACAAATTTCGACAATTCCCTGAAAACTTATTCAAACCCAGTCGAGAAAATAAACAAATAATAACCGTACGCAGATCATCTTATTAGATATAGCGTTCAAAAGGTCGCCTCAGATTTGTGCATTCGTCACATGACAATCATGACAATGGCAATTCCAGTACAGAATTCTTTATGAACTTCTTTGTGAATGTCAAAGGTAATCCATTACCCTTTCTAGAAGGTTTGAAAAAGATATTAGCACAAATCTATTCCCTTTCACGCTTTGTTAAATAATGCATGGGCATTTGACTCGCAATACATACGTATCTTGATGTTTGCCATGGTTTGCTCAAGTGCCATGACTGTATTTTGCTGCTTTTGTTTCACATTGCATCAATTCAGAAGAGCTCTGTCCCTAGACTTCATTCGTCTTTGGCTCTTCTGATTTTCTTAGAACACTGATTGGCTGATGAAAGATTAAGAACCACCCAAACCAAAAACTACATTCATTTACCAATAGTAACGTATCTAATCGCAAGTTACCCCTATATTTTCAGCTATAAACAAGTGAAAAAGCCACACGCATTCATTGGCAAAGAAACAATCATGGCATGCACAAAGGTACACCAAGTTTAAATCACTTCTTTGAACAGAGTCAAATCAGGCGATCCCCCAAAAAGTTAGAGTTACATTAAAAAAAGAAATCGGACCTAAAATGATAATGGCACTGAAAGTTAAAGTTTCAGAAGTTTTCATCTTGTAGCAACATTGGTTGCAATCACGTACGAAAGATGGAGGAAGCATTCACGACGATGTCGTCATTTCATAATTCTCTGAACGGTTTGTAAACATACATCATACAATTCGTGCTTTTGGTCTATAATCTGAAAACTTCAGCCATTAATTTTCCCGTAAAAGTCATTGCTATTACATCACTACAGAAATTTGATGCGAAGGATACAATGCATGCTACAAGCAATTTTACGCCCCCAAAAGGACGATTTAGTGAAAATTTATGTATACAGCAGGTCAACGAAAGATTGATTAACTTCATTCCCTCCTCCAATTTGCACATGTTTCATGAAAACAGTATGTTAAATATTTAGAGCTCATTAACATTCTTATCAAAAGCCCAATTGAGTAAACCCGGCAGGATAATGTAAAGAAAAAAAAATAGATAGATAGATAGATAGATCAATAAGTCGATAAATCAATAAATTTATGAACAAATGAATGAATGAATGAATAAATAAATAAATAAATAAATAAATAAAAGAATAAATAGATAAATAAATAAATGAATAAATAAACCTCTAACATTCTGTTGCTCTAATTTCATTATAATTCAAATTTGATAGTATGGAATGGCTCTCCAACTTTGTGTATTTTTTTTAAAAGTGCTCCAACTTCACGGTGAGTTCTCATTCTAAGGTTTTTACTCCGTTAGTATACAGTTTTTCCCTTTCATTTGATTTTGTGCGGTGAATCGGATGCAGAGCAACATCATCACACCTCCATGACTACCGCCCTCATCATATTTTCATCCAAAGACATTATCATCCAAGTCATTAACAGCTGCCAAGCGTTCATGCCGGATGTCCCGGTATAAACATCACCGTTATACCATCATCGTCCTAATGTCAGGATTCAGTGTCAACTTTGTAGTCACTAGCTGTAGATGACTATAAAGAGAGATCAAGCAATGTAACTCAAGGACAGTGTAATATATAAATTTTTATCATCTCTCAACCATCATATGTCTGCAATGATGCAAGCACGCTACCATCCGTTAAAGTCCACAGTCATATAAAATAGGACTATTATAATACATTTGTAATAACAATAATAATGATAAGAATAACAATGATAATAATGATAATGATAACAATGACAACAATAATAATACTGTTGTTATTATCATTATTATTATTATTATTGTTATTATTATTATCATTATTATCATTATTATTATCATTATTATCATTATTATTATTATTTCTACTACTACTACTACTATTATAACACTGTTATTATTATCATTATTATTATTATTATTATTATTACTGCTACTACTACTACTACTACTACTATACTACTGCTATGATATCAATATTTATATTCTTTGCACTGAGGTTTCATGTCATAAATACACTTTATTTTACTGTCAAAAACAATAATCAAGTCCTCTTGCTATTTATTTTCACCAATGACCTCTCTGCAGTAAAACTGCATGTGACATTTGCCGTACATATATCACAGTCCATGCGAAATCATGTCCTTTGCATTGTGCATAGCACACGTTGAATCAAACTGTACATTTATCATCTCGTTGGCGATGAGGTTGTCGAAAAGAAACTAAGATGAAATGTTGTTTTTATTATCTGTGCTTAATATGATATAGCTTTTAACTTTATTCTCTACTATCAATGCCAATAAAAGGTGACATAAAGAACATTGTGCATAGAATCAGCACTGGCTGTCAGGAGGAAGCTCGGTGGTCTTGTGGATAAGACGCCTGTCCGGAAGTCATAGGTTCGAGTCCTGCTCGAGTATGTATGCCCATGATTTCTTTTGTCAAGACTACTACTTAAAACACTGATCAATTCATTGCTTATTTGCGTCGATGTGGGGCAATTTGTCAATTAGTTGCGATAAAAACAACTCGATCGGAGAAATATTTCATATTTTGAATAACACCGCGCTGTTTGTTTGCATGTTTATTTGTTGGCAAGGAACGCAAAGCTGCACAAAACAAGATTCTAATTTTTATAACCTTATAATCTTTTCTTTCAGCACTATATGTCTTTTACGCCTTTTACCTTAATGACTGTCGCTGACTCATGTGTCAGCTAAATGAATACACAAACAATCAAACCCAGTGTGAAAACATCAATTATCGACATTATTGATTATTATTATTGCCATCAATTCATCTCCATATACCTCCAAGGCCGAGCTGAAACCGAGGGGCAAACCAGACACAGATCGAATTGTTGGGCGGCCTATCATGGTTTTAAATCCCGGTCACGAACATAATCATCAATGCGGGAACAACATAATATACATCTATATCACGGTAGTTTGAATGTAAATTAAACCTGAACAAGCAGTGGACCTCAAAAAGGCGCACAAGTTTTTGACGAATTTGTTCAGCATTCGTACACGTAATCCGCCCTTTCAGGCGGCGATTATCGTTTCAGTAGGGAATGGAACAAACTCAATCCTCCGATCATGTAGCACCGCTACTCAATCATGTTCTATGATCGTAAGTACATGCTCGTTTACCGCGCACAAATCATCGCTACATTCAAAAAGATGAATCTCCGATTTGCATGGAATATTGTGACGGAGACCCAAACATATATGCATATATAATTCTCCCCCCCCCCCGTATTTTTGCCCCCCTTTCCAAAGTCCGCTAATTTATCATTAGTCGCCGCGATGTTCATTTCCTGGGCTCCTCCGATTCAGACAACCCTATCGAGGTACAATTTCCTTCGAGCCTAATCCACCACTTATTTGTCATGATACAGCGCGCTCCGGCGATTTAGACAGATTTAGCGCGGGATCTTGGCTAAATGCTCGACAATTCATTACGCCTTTATGAACGGCAGTCGTTCCTGTTATTGCGAGAAATCATAATAATATAATGTCAAGCTTAATAGTTTCAGTTACGGACGGGAAAGAGAGGCGGCCGCGAAAGGAGAGGGGGTTGGGTCTAGAGAGAAACGACTTTGATGAAATTGCCTGACATTAATTGCAGCGAATAGCAAAACGACCGTCAAAAATCAAAAACAGCAATTTTCGATCGCTGCAGCCTATATAGCCACGTCATTCTCCTTGAACAACATTTTGATTATGGTCAGCTCATTGAACGCGACCTGTGCACGTGTTTCGAAAATCGCTTGTAGCGGTCATCTTATTACAGAATAATTTGAGAGATTGAATTTGCATGTTTATGACCGGAAACGGGAACAGCTATGAATTTTTTAATATGATTCTGTCGAGAGTATCTGTGCTGTATTGCTTACTTCCGATCATTGTTATCTTATGAATATCAGCGAAAAAAAGAAGAAAAATGTGGAAATGTAAATAAATGCAATTCTATAATTTGTTGAGAAAAGAAAAAAAAAAAAACGTATACAAGAAAACGAGTATGATTAAGAATAAACCTGCCTAATTTGTTTCGGCTTGTGCTATTGGGCTTCTTTTTGGAGGCTTAATATGGGCGCATAGAGAGAAATTTTGAATTGAGCGATTTTGCGAAGGATATTAATATCTGCATGCGTCAGCCATGCAGGGTTATCATACAATGCTCTAAACCGTGCAAGCCTCCATTTGAGTGGATTATGCTCTCTTCCGTTTGATGCGAGGATTGAACTTGTAATTGAGGGTAATATGCGAAACATGGCAATCACATCGTTCGGCAATCTGACCAAATAATAATGAAATAATGACAAGGATATGCCTTCACCCCCTCTATCATAATCACAGGTTTACGTTTTCTCCTTTCCGAGTGCAATAGTACTGGGTTTTTTTTTACGGTTCCCTTTGATGATCTTATAGGAGCTTTTCATCGATCGGCATCACACAATGATAGAACATTCAGATAGATTTAATTCATATTCGTTCATGTTTTGTGTCGTAGATCATAACAATGTTACTCTTGGTGTGTTAATTCTAATTTGTTCGTATATCCCTGAAGTGGCGTATAATTACCAGTTGCACATTACTAAAAATCATTAATGGAGACGACATTCTTAAAGGAACCGGACCGACATCTATGATTGTGTTTAACTGTAACCTGTGTATCTCACCAATCAAACAATAATATTCTTTAAATACATCCGGTGCTTGTATTAAAGTACAAAATGTACTACAACGAACACACACACACACACACACACACACACGCCCACAGAGAGAGAGAGAGAGAGAGAGAGAGAGAGAGAGAGATAGAGATCACGGTCGATACCTTGAGAGCAAGCATTACTGAAAATCACCAAATTACCACACCAGTTTCCGCGGTCTCTTTATACAGTCTATGTGTTTTTGCCATGGTGTATCATTATTTTGATTTGTTGTTCTTTTTGTTTAGAATACTAGTAGTATTTGCTTTGGTATGTACAATCTAAAGTGAGAGTAAGCACACATGAGTGTGCTTAACCCTTTTGGCGCCAATTAGGGTGCGTTTATCAACTCTTTTCCTCGGCAGAAACAGGTTTTCCAAACGGCTTTCAGGGAATTTCTTTTTTTTTTTTTTGAGATGATAAACGCAAAGCTGTTTTGATTATGGGGTTCGGAAAGCCTCTTTGAAAACCGCAAATTTGTGCTTTCCGAAACAGGTTTCCGAAACAGGTTTCCAGAATCCTGTTTTTAGAAGCCCTTTGAACGGAGATAAACGCAAAGCTGTTTTGAAACGGCTTTGTACTGAGTTTACGAACCATGCGGGTCAAAATGCGCAATGCAGCTGCGCAGTGACAAGGTGTTTTCGTGTTCGCGATGAGTTTATAACTACTATTTCGGAAGCCGTTTCTAAAGGGCTTTGGAATCGGCTTTTGGAAGCCGTTTCGAACAGGGAAAAGATGATAAACGCAGCCTTAGTGAAATATGCATAAATTTCACACTCATGCTTATGAACAAGAAATTAACGTGGCACACAGAGAGTTAATAGGGAGCTTTAGATTTTGACGCGCTGAAGTTTGAGACGACGCTTGCGCTGGACGTTCTCCTCTCCCCTGCGTCGTGCTGAAAAGTAGCGCTGGGACGCAACGTATAAAAAATAAAATGGCGCCCCCATATTATGATCGGTGCATCAAGTAGCTCTCTACGTCGTGAATTGAGCGGACGTAAAAATAGCCCAGAACGTGTAGTGAAAAACTCAGACGACGCGAGCTAAAATAGAACCGACTTGATGCGCGCTTGTGCGCATGCTCAGAATGTTTTTTTTTTTTTTCTGTGAACGTCCCCGTCGCGAAAAATCTAAAGTTCCCTAATAGCAGTGCAGTAGAGTACAATTATGACAGCTGATCTGTGTAGGCGATGATGTGATATAAAGCGCTGTGAAACAAATTACAGTTTCCAAGAGCGCTATACAGTATTATATTGTATTGTAATGTATGGTGTTGAGTTGTATGGTATTGTTTTGGTTTATGTTCAGCGGAGTACAGTGATGATAACATTGATAATCTGGCAATTACAGTGTATACGTCGTGTTACCCGGAAGAACGTTCGACTCGAACGCACGCGAACGCGTATACGGTTACGCACTCCCGTGCGTTCGCGTCTTTCTTTCGGGGAGAATACCCGTTTCAGATTTACAGTCCAGACAGTACCTGTCTAGCAACAAAAATAAGCAGATAAATAGATAAAAATAAGAAAACACAACTACAAAGAAAAACAAACTAACTAAACAGAACAAAAATAATGCCTCCAGTGTCACTTCATGGCGGAGGCATAAAAAGAGAGAATAATGTGGGAAATGTGTGATTTATCATTGAATTATACGATTTTTATGTGAACCAACTATGGGTCGGAATCAAATCCCCGAATACTTAACGTAATTTTTATAACATATTATATCATATCAATGATATCACGAGATAAAGAAATGAATGAATTATATAAGAAGATGTATTACGTTATGCATATCGTCTGAATGGATAGTAATCTCGCTGTTTAAGAAAAATGTGTGCTAGTCGATAGTTACGCTATGTTTACCTTCATTCAGAGGTACCCACATAATACAAGCATAGTCTTTTGAGTGGGTACCTCCACTTTTTCCTTTTTCGCAGAGTGTATATTATATATAGTATGTGTATCTTTTTTGCACTGATCATGTAGACATGAACATGTTAATCCTGTCTGGCTATGATATATTTTCAACGACTCGCATGTCAAATTTATCATATTGTCTCTTGTACATTCTGTTGAAAAAAAAAGTGAAAATAAAGTTTGAATTTGAAATTGACTTTGAATTTGAATTCAGAAATCCTGTATAGGTGATATCCTTATAAAACAGAATAATATTATTTGTTTTCTTTAATATCATTTCTATTTCCACGATTTGTAAGAAGAGGAAAAGGGGCCAATTCTGTAACATAACACCTCCTCTATATTTTTCTCAACCTTTGTGGTCTGAGATGTCATTGATATTTATCGCAATTGAAATGAAGCTCTACATATCTCTGCTTACAGGTTGAAGATACAGAGAGAGAGAGAGAGAGGTTTTGTGTCTGAATGTGTGTGTATGATAGAGAGAAAGAGAGACAGAGGGAGAGAGAGAAATGGAGAGCAAAAAGAAAGGAGAAGGGAATATTAACATTTTGATGAAAGAGAGCAGTTGTGAACAAGACCAGTGTACAAAAGCAGTTGATCCGTTGTAAATGGCGCCGTCATGGATACGCATGTCGCAATAATTGAAAGTTACGCTCAGCGCCATAAGGGAAAGGGATCCCCCTATTTGCATGTGCTAAAAACCACTATTACAACGCCATCGATGATTTTTTTTTTCTTCATCGAGTATGTGTATGAGTGTGTCATTTTGTGTTTGGGGTTCAATACTTACTTACTTTCCTTTTTTTCCCCTAGAAGCTGCTAATAGCTTGGCAAATCCGCAAGGCTTCGCGGGGCTTGAACGGAAGCTCGGGCTAGGCCGGACGAAAGGTTCGACGGTGTCGAAGTAATCTGGAATCATTCGCAGGTTATCGCGCTGAATTATTGAGAGGGAGTGAATTGGCGAAACGGATGTCGAGCGACGTCATAATCGTGTCTGGTGGTCATTCGTCTTCTATGGAGACAATCACATGGTGTGTAAGAGAGTGAGAGAAAGCAGAGAAAGAGAAGGATATGCACACATATATATATATATATATATATATATATCTTTCTTTCTCTATCTCTCTCTATGTATGCACATTCATACAATACATACGTATGATATATTCATGCGTAGAAAGAGAGAGTGAGAAATAAAGCAAGATGATATTTTATACATAAAGCGGGGGAGGGCGATCGAGACAGCTAGGGAAAGAAGAGTAGAAAGACAGAGTATACGTCAGACGACCGTGCCAGGCGACAAGCCATGGATTTGCACCGCCATTTAGGGCGCGCAAAAAAACGAGTAGCTTAAAATCCGATTCCACGAGATAAAAGGGCGCCCTCGTCAAATACCATTAGCTCACAAACAACTCTGGTAATATCCATCAGCATCGGGCTCATTGGCAATCAAATGGGCGATGAAGGTTTTAACTTCGAATGTTATGACCGAGGCAAATGCGCCTCTATACATTCTGTATATTTATGGTCGGAGTGGGGGTGTGAATTTGTCATTTGTGGAAAAGCACTTTCCATCACGTCACCAATATTGCATTGTGAGACACAAGGTAACGATTTGGCACTCGCTCTATTGCTGTGTGTGTAGGGGAAATTGATTTTTTTTTCATTGTTTCTTCTTCCCAAAGGTGACAAAGAGAAGATTACAGCTTAATTCTCAGAATGTGTTTAAAGATTGACTTGCAGGAGATTTTGCAGATTGCTGGAATTGTTAAATTTTGATAAGGAGTCATTTAATGAAACGGATGAATAATTGATTCCCAAAAGCCTTGATTAATATTGCAGTAAATGACATTACAAGCAGAAGAAAAAAGAAGACCAGCATATTCTAGAAGACTAGATCAAATACCTGATGAAGTGGTCCCGCCTCATACAACATATCCAACTGGACCCCATGGAAGACCAGTTAGTACAGAATATGGGCTATCCAGCCATATTCTCGAATGGAAAATAAAACAAAGAAACGAAGCTATCTCGCTCAAGAAGAAAATTGTGGGAAAGACATCTTGTCCAAGTGCATGCACTGGGCCGGATTGGAACCCACAACCTTAATCTGTTAAAGATATTCATTTCTGTGTGTGTGTTTGTGTGTGTGTGTGTGTGTGTGTGTGTGTGTGTGTGTGTGTGTGTGTTGTTCCTTCGATAAAAGTTAAGGGAGAATTATAAAAAAAAAAAACAATATCACCCAGAGGTCATTTTCACAGTCAAGTAAACTGCTTATTAAGAACGCTCCCCTCCATCTTTACGTTATGATGAGACGTTTTAATATAATTATGTTAGTATATGCACGCCATCATATCAATCAAAGCCTTTTTAAGTACTCTTATTTGGATAAGAACATTATCAGACGAATGAAAGACAAATCTAAAACTTGTACCGTTTTGGATCATGTTCCCTTTTCTTTATTTGATGATGGAAACAAATAAACTATTGAATTGAATTGAATTGAATGGTTGATTTTCTAGTTGATTGTTAGAGTGATTTCATTTGTACAAGTAGAGAATTAAAACAAACTGAACCCGACACTGAAACAATCCACAGATTAATCCACACCATACACACGTAGATGCGAAGACAAGTGGAAATGTTTTACATTATTCACGAAGTTACATAAACCACAGTACTATATCTGATACTGATATGAAAAAGTTTCGTTGGTTTTCTTTGGTTTTACCATGGAGCTTTTTGGTAGCTCCATGGTTTTACTTTTGTGATAGTATATCTATATCTAACTATCTATCTTTATATATATATATATATATATATATATATATATTTATATATATAATATATATATTTCCGCTCAAGTTTTGTTCAACAAATGAGCTCAAAGTATACAAGGGAATTATATGTATATATATATATATATATATATATATATATATATATATATATATATATATACATTATATGAGAGAGTGTGTGTGTGTGTATATGTGTGATCTGATCATTCTGCTTTGTATAAAAAATCAGATATGAGGGTAGAGTGGTAGGTGAAAAAAAATGGTAAATTTCGTTCAAGTAATCTGATGATGAGATTCCAGTTTATGGCAGGTTTCAGTGAAATGCTTTATTTTTATGAAGCTGATATTGATTCATTTGATCGGGATGATCAGTGTAGCTTTTTCTGAAATATATGCAGTACATTATGTCACGTTTGTATACATGGTATGTTTTCCACAAAAAAAAAAAATGTATATTATGTTTAAATGTGATTCAGCGGCACAAGTGTTAGTGTAATGAAGCAGATACTGATTAGTCACGTTAGTATGATCAGGTTGATCAGGATAGCTTTTTCTGAGATTTATGCAAAATTTTAAATCACTTTTGTATATATACATGATGTGATTTGCACCCCCCACAAATGTTGCATTTTTTTTTTAAGAATGTGATTCAGCAGCACAAGTGAGAAGAACAGTTACTTATTCTTGTTCGAATTAATTTCATTGTGAAAAAGAGCCTGATATTGAATGAAATTTAGATAAAGAATATCATTAAAAAAAGTGTGTGTATGTGTGTGTGTGTGCGAGCGTGCGTGCTTATTTCTGTGTATATCATAATTAATATGTGAATATCTAATCAGAAGTTTGGTCAAAAAAGTTCAGGTGTAGCTGACACAATTGAAGAAAGTCAACCAAATAGCATCATCATGTTTGGTCCTATAGGTGGACACTTTCAGCACGAATGTGCCCACATTGAACTGTAGTTGCAATATAGACCGAGGTACGTACATACGTGTTGGATGCAGAATAAAAATATTGATCATTCACTCGCGAGGCACGTGCTATGATAAAAACAAATCACATACTAATAAACTGATGCGCATTCCTTTCCAATATCTGTTTCCCTCATTTATTTTGCCCTGCTCTCCAATCGTTTTGTTTGGTAGGATTCTGAGTGTGTTTGCTGCCTTTCAAGATATGATTTTTTTTTCTTTTTGGATTCCTCTTTCGTTTCAAAGTAAAGCTAAAGGTCGTGGCTGTTGGAGCCAACTCACACAAATCAGTAATTCTCCTGCCAAAAGTCTATTTACCTTTCAGGCGCATTAGATGAAATGAGCACCGAAGCGAGTAACGGGGGGACATCTTTTTTATATCATCATTGAATTTTATGATATTTGAGGCTAAATGCATTTGAAGGTTGGAGACAATTTCCGTTTATCAGACATGGATTACCATAACCATGCGATATCCATATTTCTCCTTCGCCATCTATCTCGACGGCTCTCTTTTCTCTTCTATTCCCTCTCCTTGTCCACCACACTATGAAAGATTCTTTGCCATGCAATCACCTCATATTAGCTATTATAGGGTAATCTTCGCTGGGCCCGGACAAGTTTTTCTGCGGGGCGTAATGTGCAAGAGAGTCCCGGCAGGTTAAGATAAAGCTAGTTGACGTCAGCTAAATGCGAGAAATTACGGGCGAAGTAAGAATGTAATTTGGCTCATAGTCGTTGAGATATCATGACATCTAGGTACAGCCGCCCATTTAGGGGGATGTTGTCGAATGGCAAACCTCTACAGGGTGTCTCATCAATCGGGCTATGGACAATCTCAGATAGACGAGCTACTCCCGAGAAACAAAAGGAAGTAATCGCACAAACATTCACACTCAAGCACACAAGCACTCACAGACAAAACTATAATTATATTTAATATATTAAAACATGAAGGCATAATGACTATCATGTTGCAAGTGACACACAATTTCGTAAAGGCAAAAAATATAGCCAACTGTACTTTCCTTGTTAAACCACTTGTTCGCTTTTGAAATGGAGAGCATTGGTCCAGAAAATTTGTTGTTTGCATTTATTCCGCTTCCCAAGTGAATACAAAATACAATTAAACTATTGTGAAGAATTAAACACGACATAACTAAATTTCAGTGGAGCAAAACAAAAGCACAATTTCATGTAATACAGTAACTACAGTAATGCAAAAATGGAGTAGAAAGTGTGTTAGAATCGCAATGAACAACTAAAAAGGGAACATCAGAGTACCCCGACAAATGTTGTATGTCTACATGTTTTTTTTTTGTCTTTTTTTTACATCACATTACTTTTTACTCTTTTACATTTAAATCTATTAGTTTTATCATTCTTTCTTCATTTCTTTCTTCTCTCTTTTTGTTACTATAATCTCTTCGCACCACTATCGTCATCGTTGGCACTACACTACTTCTTGTTCTTATTTTCGTTCTCCTTCTTCTTCTAAATATTCTTATCATTTTTACTTTTGTTGTTTTCATGATGATGATGATGATGATGATTATGATTATGATGTATTAACACACTAGTGTCGTGATTGTATTGAATTTCTAAAGCCTGTCATGGTTAATCATTCAAATAGTGGATTAAATGGAAGGAAAAGAGCTAAAATTGTTTTCAAGTATTGTCGAGATTTAATCTTAAATTGATTTCCCTTTGCTTCCGGTCGTCTTTTTCACTTGATTGCCTTTTTTACCGATTTGATTCTTTTTAACCCTTTACAATCCCCCCTCTCTGAGTTTGTGCATTTGTAAATCTTTAGTTTTATTCTCTCTCAGAGTCTGTGTGTGTTTGTGTATGTATAGATGTGTGTGTATGCGTGTGTGCGTGTGTGTGTGCGTGTGTGTGTGTGTGTGTGTGTATGTGTGTGTGTTTATTAGTGCGTTTGTGTGTTGGTGGGCAGACGGACGTGTTGTCGCGTTTATGACAGCTAAGGACCAGTTTTGCTAAATTGATATGAATATGCAAATGAATGAGCTGATGATGTCATCACCTCACAGTTTTTCCGTTGATCGCGCGCACAAAACAAACAAACAAACAAACAAACAAACATAACGAAAATCCATTTCAGCTCCTAAAAACGAGTAACATGTTATTAATGGCTTGAATAACTTCGTATTAATGATTAGTCAAATGATTAGGATTTGCAAAATTGGGGTATAACTGTGTTTGGACAAAAAAAAAAACAAAGATAATTTTTCCAAGGTTTTGTATACAAACTTTATGGCAACTTGTGAGGCGACGACATCATTAATTCACTCAGTTGCATACACATATTCACTGTTTAAGAACTGCCTTGTGAAAATCAGTAAACTTCATAATCTAATAACTTCTCTATTTTCTATTCCATTTTGATTAAATGTTCACAGTTGTGTTTATTTAAATTTGTGTTTTCTTTTGAAACTACATGTACCTTTTAACTAGTCCATATGCTTCCTTTAAAAACTGTGTTTTGTATTCTGGTTTTAGTTGCAGTAATACCCAACACTGAAGCTCAACGTTAACGATGTTAAGGATGGTTAAGAAATTATGGTAGCTTCATGCATGTTTCCCTCTATAACATAAAGAGAAAAATGTATAGAGCCTGAAAGAAGGTAGGAAGATGAAAGAAATTAAAATTCTTGACAGCTTTTCGTAGTGTTAACCTCCCACTTAGACAAAATAAATGCTTTTGAAAAGATATTCTAGACCAGGCGTGCAATTTGCTGGCGTGTTTTGTATGATATACTCCGATCGCGATTAACATGCTGTATGATATGAACCGATGTGTGGGACACCCTATACGTTCACCAGAACTTTTGAAGCCCGACCCGAAGGAGAATCAACAAGGAAAAATTGTGATGCATAGCTCTCTCCTCATTTGCTGGAAATTGAAATGATCGTGGCGACTTGCGCGCGCATAGCCCCCGCTAAATTGATGGATAAAAGTTTGCTGTTTCATCGCCGAGCCAGGAGGAGGGGGGTACGGATGCAGGCCAGGCGATACGGGAACCGAATCCTGCCCAGCTCTGCGCTTCGGAATTGGAGAAAGGAGACAATTTGCTTTGAAACGACTCGCCGATTACCCCGGTAAAGTCGACACAATATGAGCATACCTTTAGACACCGAACGTGAGAGGCATATGCAGCTAGTGATCGCAAAAGACAGGGCTGAAAACATTTAGGGGAATATGGTCTCTTTACCGCGTGTGACCTCGCCACAATGCACTTATTCTCTTCCCGGTTTTTTTTTTCCTCTCCATCTGCTGAGAGCGGTTGTCAGAGACAAAGTTAAGACAGGAAAAAGGGGAGAAAATGAGTAAAAATGAGGGCAGATGGTATTAAGATTCATCATATGACAATACACGAGATGATAAAAAAATTACCTGGCTAGCGTTATGAGTAAACGACTTTCAATTTGTTCGCGGAGTTCGTCCACGACATAAAAATCCGTCGAAAATTTTGTGGTCGTCAGTCTGTCGTCTGCACTTAAGAGGCGGTAACATACTGGCGCCTCGTTTATCTTTCGCTACGGCGCCAAGCGTTTGAAGTTGCCGTTTTAAGGTAGCCTAGTGGGGCAAGGCAAAGCTTTCTTAAAAGGTATGATCAGTCTCCTCAGTAATGCCCGTACTCTATCTCAATTATTTCTCCCCTTCCGGGTCTGAATGAAGGGCAGAAAAGGAGGGACAAAAAGAGTGAGAGAGTGAGAGAGAGAGAGACGCGAGGGGTGGGTGGGTGGGGGGGGGGGGGGGGAGTTTTGTGCCAGTCTGACTACAATGTCGCAAACATTTGCACCGACAAGGTGTTACAAAGTTCAGTACAACTTGTCATATTACGTCTTTTTCCCTCGCTGTTGATTGAGATGGCTCTCACGACTAAAGCTATCGATAAACCTTTCTGAAGTTAAATATACTCGTCATGCCTTTCGCCCTCATTTCTCATACTGATTATTTTGGAAAATACTGAAAAGAAACAAAAGACGCAAGTAGAAATGTACTTCTACATAGTAGGTGAATCACTACTCAAATGCAGTTGACCCCGAAACAGAAACAACAGTCAGACAGTAGAGCCTATAAACAAAGTAACCCATCTAGAAACTCACTTGTTTCAATAATGCTAATAATCCAATGTTAAAGCGCATTTAAACATGTACGTTTAATGAAAATGCGCTATATAAATGTATTATTACTACTGTTATTATCATTATTATTATTATTATCATCATTATTATTACTATTATCATCATTTAGATTATGGATTCACCCCCATTCATGAAGTGCAAATCACAAGATTGGTAATTACACGTCCTCTTCATTGTTTTCTTCTTCGATATGTAGTCGACATTCAAAGTGATATTTCTGGAGATTTACTTATCTCAACGCTCTTGAGGATATCTTATGGTTTATTCAAACGTTTAGATTTTATAGTTATCGAAATAAGATTTGTATCAAGGTGGGCCATACTTATTTATTTTTTCTAAGTTGAGTGTAAATATCGCAAGAGACCTTATATTTCAGTGTCAAGTATGAAATATTTAAGTATCTGATTTTCACAAACTGAAAGTATATTTCATAGCAAATATGCAAATGCTAAAAGTTTAACATTAAAACCTTATATATGTATATGAACATAAAAGAACTTATGTATTCTAAATTGAATGTCGGTTTATCATATACATTTGCATATGCATTCAAATGATAGTTATTTATCATCGTCTATGGTTTCGTTTTGGAAAAATAGAAATGTTGTGTGGAGAGAAGAAAAAAATGAGAGTTTATTGATTAAGTGCGGAACATCTAACTCTTTCTCTGGATTTCATAACCTGCTTCTGTTTCTTAATATCGATGGTATAGACAAATTTACGATGATTGATATTATCAAAATATATTCTGTATGACGAGAACATTGTCATGAATGACATTTTGCCATATTAGCCCATGTGTAATGGAGGTAATCATCGCCATTATCATCATTATCTAGTAACCACAATAAATCATAGTGCATCTTTGTGCACTTTTGCTCAAGGAAAGATTAGTTTCTGTCAAAGGATTCGTAAACACGACTTTTCAAACTAATGCATTTTGAGAGACAGAATATTGACCTACTCCTCTAACAATCGATTGAACTAACATATTATTATATGAAAGTGTCCGCCTATTTCACGTTCGTGATTTGACATCAAACAACACTTTATTTTTCTATGATCTGCTCATAATTTGAATTCAATTCAGGAAACTGATTTCTTATGTAAAAGCGGTATGAGCTGTTTTTTTTTTAACTGAACGAAATTCATTTTATCAATGTATTAACAGCTATACCTCATTGATTTTAGTTGTCTTTTTCTTTTTGCTGTTTAGCCATTTTCTTTTCTCTACAGCATTTGTGCTGCATTGACATGAGATGAGAGAACTTTCTCCAGACGTTGCCAAAAGCATGTTATGTAAAGCAACAAGACCATTCAATTAAAATATGAAACGATTCGTTATTCTTACATTAAATTTTACTATACCGATGACGAACACGATATTCAGTAAGGAACAAGTTGATTTCCTAATCAACTTCCATCACCATAGCAACGAGCAAACTGAATACCCAACATGGCCGAGGAGAAAAGGGGGGGGGGGGTGACTTATCTGTGCTTTGTGATGGATGTCTAAAGTGGTTAGAGTTTGTCATTGAGTTTGGTCAACGCGTTATGGAGGGTGCCATTTTGGTACCATCCACTATCATAATCATTTTGCACTTGCCTTGTCATATGGCATAAAGAGATTGATGCTTTAAAGTACACGCTACTATCAGATTGTCGTTTGCACCATTACTTTTCCAAAGATTGGAAGGCAGAATAGATGCAATGTATTTAGAACAAATCGCTCGACCCTGTGCAAGATGTCGTCTGTCTCGAAGTGGGTTGGCTATTAAATTCTGTGAATAGATTGTCTTCCATTTTGCCTTTCGAGAGCAAGGTCACTTCCGCAGAATTAGAGGAGTCAGTGCGTGGGTCGGAAAAGTGGTCTGCAGGATACGAAGTGGAGTCTTGCTGAATGTCATATTTTGAGGTATAATAGCGGCACTCTTTGACAGTGGCTTCCGGTCTGTGTCAGAATTTTGTCTTGGACTACAATTTTGCGTGGAAGTATCTATTCGGAGCCATCTATACATCACGTAACAATATGTGATGTTATTTAATATATTATCAGCAACGAAATACCATGGTAGATTGCATTTCATGTTCTTTGATTTGTAATGGGAAATGCCCCTGTAGGCAAAATTGTATCCGTTTTGTGACGAGATAACATAAAAGCGATGACAAGCCAAAATAACTCCACCGTCCTCAAACCACTGGTCATACACCTGGCACCAAAATTAAGATTACAGTTTGTTATTCAACGGGTCGTTATTCCGAAAATGAAATTACATTCGTTATTCCTAGGGTTCGTTATTCCGAAAATGAATTTACGTTAGTTATTCCTAGGGTTCGTTATTCCGATAACGAAATAAGCATGATAAGGTTCGTAATTCCAAAGGTTCGTTTGTACGCTCTTTTTTTTTCTCTCATTTTTTTTTTTCCGATTAGACGAATCTCATTTCATTTTCGAATTAACGAACCTTCAGAATAAAGAGCTATTTTTTCATTTTCGGAATAACGAACATTATTTCATTTTTGGATCAACGAATCTTGGAAATAAGAAAACCATGGTTTGATAAAGATTAATACAGAAACCTTTCATTTTGCCATCGTCTTGCATTCACGGTAAAATTCCGTCTTAACTATGATTGCATAACCCTGCCAATTTAGTATCATAAATATGCATATTCCATTTGTCGCGCACATTTATAACAAGCTACCTAGTGGCACACTGTATAGCAATGGCTTGACAACGTTCTAGAAGAAGCCATGGGTTTCCAGGAAAGATTTCAATCCCACTGTCATGTAGGGATCTTTCCTACTGAGGGCGCTATTCTAATGCAAACAGCGACCAAGTTCATGAAAATGTTTGAACGTTTCGCTTTGTTTTATTTTATTTTTACTCACAATGTGCTAAAATATTTCCAAAGTCATGTGTATTATATTCATGTGTATGAAATTTACATACTACATGTATATTAAATTCGCGCCCGCTACAATTATCGTTCATCTTCACCGTTGCAGACAAAAAGTTGACGATGTTTTGATGACGAGCTTTTCGCTTAGATGTTGTTAATGAGATCCACTTCTCCCGAAGCTAAACTTTAAGATCTGGAGTTGTTTCACAAAAAAAAAAAAAAATACAACCAAACAACAACAACAACAAAACAAAAACACGCGCTTGGTCTAATAATACCGATATTGAACAAATATTCTCAGAAACGGAAAGCTATGGGAAGATATCACTTTCTCCCTCTTCTCTCCCACAACCTCTCTCTTTAAATACATGTATAACCATGCCCATAACTTCCGTTTGTGAGATCAGTTGTCCTAAATCTGTATTATTAGACTAAGCTAGTGTACAATTGATGTAAATCATATTAATGATATTCATTTTGTGATTGACTTTCTTTTACGCTTTTAATGCTGGGTTACGAATGTGTATAAGTCATTTAAATAAATTGTTAAAATACTAGTTGGTGTGCATTTAAAATATATATATTTATATATACATTTTCCGTCTTTGCATTGTGATACTTTATTGCCACCTCGACTACTATCAGATGGTCTACTTCCCAGTTCGTCTCACACCACTACGGCTAAACTCATTTAGTCTACTATCGATTTTGTCTAATTCCCGTTTGGTCCAATGCTCACTTGGTCTAAAGCCCATTTTGGCTAATTATCATTTCGTCTAATTGCAATTTTCTACCCTTGGACTTTTTCCAAGTTTGTCTAATAAACTGTGGGTATCAGACGAAATGGGCATAGCCCATCTGAAAGTAGACCAACTGGTAATGAGGCTAAGTGACAATTGGACTAAATGGTCAATAGACGAGCTGGTTGTAGACGAAACAGGCTTAGACCATGTGGGTTGAGACTAAATGACTATTAGTAGGAGTAGACCAAATGATAGATCACCTCTTTTAGTACCTCCTTGTACACAGGTGGAAGCTGACGAAATACGTGCACCAGTTCACGCGCGTGCGTATATTTACGAGCAGACTGTTCAACCAAGGCGCACTGCCTGCCTAGTTCAACACAAATTACACAGAAGTATTTCCTACAAGTCTTGTTAAGGTTTTCATCCCAAAATCCCCCTTTGATAAAGAAGAAAACAAACCAACAAAACAATACAAATAAAGCAAGAGATGATTAACCAGAGGGGTGAAGATCTTACAAATTTCACTTGTACAGAGGGCATAAAACTTGAAGAGAATTCATACGGCATAACACAAATAAGATGTAATATGACCACTGGCAAAATTCGGAACGTCTGCTGTTGACATTACATACAGCTCGGGCATGTTCTTCCTCATCTGTTTCTCTTGCCTGTATTCATACTCACATGCATAAAACACGTCATTGAAACGTTTCAAATTACCGAGCTCTATGGAAGTGTTTGTATGCTGTCTCTAGATGGCGCTTTTCATGCTGAGTTGCCGAGATTGTTGATCATTTTGTTGCCCTTGTCAATAGGTAAGCACTATTTGGGCACCCGTCCCGCTTCATCATGAATAGTCATCAGGCAGTAAGATACTGTACTAGTAAATGGCAGAACGCTGGATACGTGCCTTAGAATGTAAAAACGTATCGCCGGGAAATATAAAAATCTCGAAATATTGCATCAACGGGGAATGTTAAAACGTCTCGCCGGGAGATGGAAAAATGTTCAGTTTTGCCGGGAAATGTAAAAACGCTGCCGGGAAATGTAAAAATCTTGTATTTCCACGGTATTACGGATACATATAGATGATGAATATTCATGATGAAGCGGGACGGTTGCCCAAATAGTGCTTACCTTGTCAGTATAGGATCGTCTCCATGTTTTTTCCTTACCTCTTTCTCTTGCTTGTATACACACTCTCATGCATAATACACGTCACTGAAACGTTTCATGGACTCTCTGGATTAAGTGTTTGTATGCTGTCTCTAGCTGGCGCTATTCATGTCGAGTTGCCGAGACTGTTGCTCACCCGGTTGCACTCGTCAACAGAGGATTGTGCGATAAAAACCCTGTCCTTGATAGTGAAATTCAAACAAGGTGCAATAACAGAACGAAAGAAAAGACCTTGCTATGCCTGTCTACCCTATGTTTTGATGTGCCTGTGCCTAGATTTTTCCCCCTTTTTTTGTGAACTTCTGTTCGTCATGTATCTTCAAATGAAATCACTGACCATAATTTACTCACCATCCTGTAACAGTGGAAACGTCAAAAGTAAAGTAGAAAGTATATTAACGAACATAGTTACTGCTTTGACAAGATTATTGCCACTTCGATACCATACCAAAAGCAAAGATACACCTGATTCACTCATTTATTTATTCCTTATTTATATCTCCGGCCTCTATCACTCGCGCCGAGCTCAATAAGGACACGATGATTGGCAGATATCAGTCACATGTTGGCGCTCTTCTCGTTTATCCTCTGGACAGTTGGATACAATCATAGGCATGATAGCGATGTATGTACACTCGGTATTATAACCTCTTTGCTGATTGTATGTGCGTACTCACTTTATCTCTATATTTGAAAACCAGACATTTGCTGGACTCCATCTCGCCTATTTCTGTTCACCGAACGTGTTATGTATCGATCATCTGCTTCCATGTGTTCATATTTTGTTCTTTTCCTTCTCCTTGTTTCCTTACTTTCTATGTCTTTTCTTTTTTTTTTCTTGCTTTCATTAAATGTTCTTCTTCTTGCTCGTCTTTGCTTTTATTTTTCCTACATTCTTTCTTCCTTTCTTCTTCTTTCTACCTTCATGAGTTTGCTCTTTTCTTCGTCTTCTTCTTATCTTTTCTTCCTTCTTTCTATTCGTCATCCTTTCTTCTTCTTCTTGTCCTCCTCCTCTTCATTGTTTTAACTTCTTTAATTCTTCTTCTTCTTCAATTTATTGTCAGTCTTCCTATCATATTTCCGGCCATCTTTTCAAGCAATGCTTATAATGGCGGCCCTCTGCATAATCGTTTCTTAACTATAAATGTTATTCTTATCACTGCTGCATAGACATGCATATTGTATATTATATTTCTTTCATATCGTTGTTTATGCAAGTCAAAAGACTGTGTTAAATTTATTTTATATATTTCCTACATGTTCATGATTATGTACTTATATGTATCGTGGTTTATGCAAGTCAAACGACTCTGCGTTGAATTTACTTTGTATACTTCCTGCATCTTCATGATTATGTAACTTATGTATATTGATTTGCAGAAAATAAAGTATCTATCAAACAAAAACAAATATTTCCTTTTATCCACAACTACATTCTGGCTTCAGATGGCCCTCTTTATCATTTTGTTCTCTCTATAGTACCAATAGTGCGACCGTGTCTTCTGACAAATAACATGAAATTTTATTCTCTTCACTGATATCATGTTTGTCTTCATATCTTTTGCTCCCATCCCCCTTTTTCTTTCTTCTAATGGTGGGGGAAGTTCAGAGTGATGGTCTGGCCAGTATTAGTCCTGCAGATGATAGACCTCGCAGCAAGAGTGATGCGGGTTACCATGGGAACAGATCCGGTTGTTATGAGTCTACTTTAGTATTTTTGTTGTTATATTCACTGAGGCGTAAATTACATCTGACAAAACGCTTTCTTCAGGGTCCCATTATCATTTTACTATTCATTATTTTGTATTGTATGCTCCTGACTTTGTGTATTTTTTTTGGTGAGTTTTTCATTGAAAACTTTGTCTTTCGTTTAACCATAATGAATGGAATTATACTTAAAAGAATAAAATATACTTAAAATACCACTTGATCAAATGCATGTAATCTCAATACCGATTTGATTTGTAGATAAGATGTTATGTCCTTTCCTAGGTTATTGTGGCAATTCCAACAAATCTATTGAAATGACAAAGCTCGGAAAATTAACACTTTGTATCTAAACTGACACCAATGCGTAGTACCCACTTTTTTCATCTTCATTGACATCGTTTCATCGAACATAATATACTCTGTATCTTTATTTTACAAAATTGGGGAATCTTCCATCGGCCAGTTAAGCTGTAGACATAGGTCTCACAGAATAGAAAGGACAGTACTAACATTGCGGCATCTCCAGTGTTTTCATTATGAGGCTCCTAATATTATAAGCCTTTGGCAATTTTCGGTTGTCCATTGAAGGTGACAACCTACCAGAACATTTCCCTATCATGAAATGAGCAACTATGATTTGAAACGATTAGTTTAAGGAAATACTACTGTGCTGTTGCTTGGAAATGGAGTGCAGCCATATCACGTGTGTGATTTCAACACTCTTCTTCGACAACAAACACTGACAGAGCACCAACGCAACTGCCAGGCATCTCTTGTGGGGCGCCATCTCGCGGTCGCTGAAACCAGCTGCGATTCAAACGGACCTGGATCATGCAACCTCGTGACTACTCTCTTGTATAACATCAACAAAAGAGGCTCTTGCTCTCGAGATCATTTTTTTTTTCTCAGAGGTTTGGTGAAGAAGAAGAAGAAAAAAAAAGAAAAAGAAGAAGAAGAAAAACAAAATAATGGAAAACAACAGTTGACGGATTTCATAACTGTTGCATGCTTTTGTAGTTCATCGCATCTGCCATATTGGAGGACATGTCAATCTAGAATTTTCCAATGAGATAGGGATGCATGTATGTATGTATGCGTGTATGTGAGTATGTTTGTATGCATATAATATGTATGTAGTATGCATATATTCAATTCAATTCAATTCAATTCAATTCATTTATTTCATTCTCATTTTCTTTCCAACAAAACATAACACGAGGTAAATCAGAAAATCCATCATAAGCATGTATACAGTACAAAGTGTGAAGGATTAACGATATACAACAAACTAATAGAGATGAATCATGTATACATACGTGTGTATATGTGTGTATATGTGTGTATATGTGTGTATATGTGTGTATACGTGTGTATATGTATGTATACGTGTGTATATGTGTGTATATGTGTGTATATATGTATGTATATGTGTGTATATGTGTGTATATATATGTGTGTATATGTGTGTATATGTGTGTGTATATATATGTGTGTGTATATATGTATGTATATGTGTGTATATATGTACATACGTGTGTATATGTGTGTATATATGTATGTATGTAGCTATCCATCTATCTATCTATCTATCTATCTATCTATCTATTTACCTATCTACCTAGCTGTGTAATTCATAACTATAATGTAACTCCCCACCGCTTCGAGTCTTTAATTGGGCCCTTTTGTTGCCTTAAAGGGATCGTACAGTTTTTGGTTGAGACCTAACTTCAGGTTTTTAACATTCTTTGGTGAGATAACAAAAAACCTCTTATGAAATATGAAATAAGGTTAGGGTTATAGTAAATAAACCTTACTTCAATTTCTGACTACGAAGCCTTGAAATGGCGCCACAAAATGCTTGGATTAAAGAACATCTAGGTATATAGGCTTATACGAAATCTGAGTGTTTCAGAATAACGAACCTCCGAAATAACGAAACTTATTCCATTTTCGCACAAAAACGAACCTTCAAAATAACATATTAGTACTTAACCCGCGGGAACCCAATACAACGTTATTCCTTCGTTGATACAGTGCACCAGTCTATGTGGGATCAACGACGGACATATGCGGCAGCTCACCTTCCTGCTTTCAGCTGGTCTGCGCGGCAGAATTTAGTTACTAACTTCATCACACGTTGCCATTTCTAGTCCAACAAACACCAATACACGCACACACACACGCACAACACAACACACGTAAAGTTACTTCAATACCCAGAATCAATCAATTCCACTCATGGGGCAATTCAGCCGTCTTTCTATGATAACTTGTAATTTGCTTAGATTAAATGGCTCGACTTTTTTTTTATTAATAATATGATGGATGTATCTGGTGTCATATCTGGGTCAAGTGAGGAAAAAAAATGAACCATGAGCGAATAGAACTGATGACTTCTGTGGTATTGTTCTGCCATTATGTGCAGCAATTTCACAGCCACTACGAATCTAATTATAATGCGTTACTTGTTCACTGGTTCAATGGTCAATATTATGACAAAAGGCGAACACCGGCGTAATAAATCAACTGACAACCAGCCACCGAGACGAGACCAGAGACAGATAAAGCCTCACCAAAGTGACGTTATGATATAAATCACCAAAGGGCTTTATAAACGTTGCATGAATGAACCACAACTACCGTTGCTGATCTTTAAATCGTGGAGACGTTTCACCTCTCTAAATTGAATAAGTAAATGATTCACACCAACACGCTCCCTATCTTTTTAATTTAGCAGTTGTAACTCGAGGGGACGACAGCATGCTGACAGATGATCCTGAAAAAAAAATGTTTGAAATAAAACTTTGTGAATATTATGTAAATCGTGTGTGTGATTGTTTGATAGTGTGTTTTGATTGAGTTAATCAGTTGTTCTTCAACTTGAAATGAGTAGGATGTTTTCTTGCTGTACTGTGTAGTAGTATATAAAAAAAGAAATCGGGTTACTCGATATTCTTTACGAGATCCCTGTGGTCCTCAAATTACTTAGTGATATTTTCTTCCTGACTCTATCATCACTATCATCCACATCATCGTAGATAGCATCGTTGTCTTGTTGTTGTCCCTTTTCAAACATGTTCTTGTGATCATCAATATCATCATCATCGTCATCATTATCATCATGGTCAAATTCCTCATCGTAATTGTTGCTGTTGTCAGTGTTATCATTCTGCTCCTCCTCGTTTTCTTTCTCCTTCTCTTCCTAGACGTCGTCGTCATCATCATTATCATCATCATCACTATCATCATCATCATCATCATCATCATCATCATCATCATCATCATCATCATCATTGTCATCATAATTATCGCTACAAATTTATGTATCATAGTTAGTCATTACCATTATCATAATCGTCATCATCGTCACCATCGTCATTATTACTAACATCATTGTCCTACTCAAGTTCCCAATCCACGTCATTATCCTATTCCTTCCAATCCTATACGTCATCAACATCTTTACAATCACCGTCGTCATCATCATCATCATCATCATTATCATAATCTTCAATGCTTTATCTGTATGAATCATAGCCATAATTTTAGATATAGCATCATTCATGACCATCGTCACCACCATCTTTACTACCATCGTCTTAGGTACTACTGCTTCCAGTTTATGTGATTTTCCTTCTCTTTCCAATCACCATCACCGTCGTCATCGTCGTCGTCATCATCACCATAATCATCATCGTCATCATCGTCGTTGTTATTAGTGAAACCATATGCCATCCTCTTATAATTACATAACGTCTTCTTCAAATCACTTGTTTTCTTCCTGCGCCGAAATCGTATTGCCAGCCACAGACAGAAATTTTAATACTGGTGTGTAGATACCGACACATCAATCATTACAAAGTGTGCAGAAATGCAGTGTTTTTCAGTATACAAATGTTCTCGACGTTGAGTTATGATATGTACAAAGAGTTGACGAGCTACCTCACAATTGATAGTATTGATCGACAGTAATTCAAAATCGTCAAATTTGAGTCATTTTAGGAAGGAAAGGCGTATCAGTATTGCCATTGTGGGGTAATCATCTGGGAGAAAAACAAAGTTTTGACGTGTTCGATGAAAATCCGGACCGCTGCTCTTCTGGGGCCGAATTGTATAACAGCACTGCTGACCTCAAAGGGAAAACAGCAACAAGAGTATGTCCTTGACAGTAACCTAAAATTTATACACACTGTCCAGGCTCTACGGAAAGAGAAGAGAGAGGTGAGATAGAGAGAAATATTGTGTAAAAAGTTAACCAAGCTTATTCAGTCGTTGGTCCAATTCTTCTTGCCCTCTTTTTACTTCAGTCCAAACGTCCCGAGCAGATAGAAATTCAAAGTTGTCATTGTGCCATGCGAATTTTGCATAAGACGAGAAACCGTGCACCCGCAGCTTAAAAAAAACCCCAGACCATTGTCGTGTTGACCGCAATTAAACAGAAAATCTTCTATGCAAACGTTTAGGCCTGGCCCATCCTTCTGAAACACCTCGGCGATAAATCATAACTATTTCATCTTTCGACGAAATGAGCACAAAGCAAGTTAAACAAACAGATTTGGGAATTCGAAGAGGTGGGGCGGATGAAGAAGGATTATTTCAATTCTTGATATGTCATTCAAATATTGTGGTTTTACTATTATACAAAGAGATTTAAAAAAAAATGAAACTACGCACAGACAGCCAGAGACGGGTATAGAAATTGCCATTGCATCAAAACAGTCGTGAAAATACAAAAGGTTCACGTTGGTCACTTGCTGTAATGTTTTTAAATGTAGAAATCGTACCTGCTCACACCAATTATTTCCTAACGGAATATGATATGCCCTATGTCTATGTTTTGTTTCATTTCGTTCTATTTTATTTCATTTCCAACACATATGATTACAAAATTTAAATACACATAATTATACTACTGATAGAACATCGCAATGAAAAACAAGCTATGAAAAATAATACAATTTTGTGATTTCAAGACAAGTACAGAAAAATGGTTGGAAATGGAGGGGACTGCTAAAAAGCAGAGCTTGTAGTCTGCAGTCCCTTTATTTAAACAAATAGATGAATATCTGCAGCATGAAAAAACAAGCAATGGCAGACTCAAAACCGTTGTAAGTGGATGAAATCATCAGGTCATCATCGGAAATTTAGGACTATTTTTTTTTTATAAAGCTTTATATACATTTTATACTTGGCATTCTAAGAACCGTGCAACCTTTATGTGCTAATAGGCACCATTTATAGGAACCATGTACAATGTTAGCATGCCGTGATATGTCAAATAGGCGATGTACACTCTCATAACGGAAGACACGTGCGCACACCATCACATACACATTTTTACACACTAGATGCATTATTCACTGATCGTTAGCTCAGTGGATAACTGTCGAATGACATGTACGCCATTTTAACATAATCATATAGTAATAGAAATAGTAATCGTGTTGTAAGAAAAACACCAAGTACATCTTTTTTTTTTCACTTCAGAAGAAAGCACCGATGGCTGATATTGTCTGCTCCATTCATTTAAGTGGAAACGGGTAAGTACTGGATGTCTAACCCCCCCCCCCCCCCCCACCACCTTTTTCTCTAGCGGTCTAGTGGGCTCACACGGGTAAATAATTCCCCATAGAGACGTGTGTTAAAATTCAAAATTCAAAAAATTCTGTAAAATAGCTGGGAGAAATAAAATGTTTCATCTTCACTAACCTGGATAAGTGAGATATACCCTTTCATCCATCAAATTTCGAAGGCGGGTTTTCCGGCTCAAGCTCTGTCCAAGGGTCCGCAAAACCAGACTACGAGTTCTTTTCACTCAAAAAATCACCTATTTTCTGTACATGCAGCCAATGAAATATAGTCCCCTCAAATTCCATCAGAAAAGCTTTCATCTTCCAACCAAAATGCAGTTTGGAGAGGAATTCATACTCAATATCTACAGCTATTCAGTTTTTTTGCCAAACTGTATAATTAATTTTTAATTATTTTTTTCTTCATTTATTTTGGTATCTTTGGTACGAATTTGTGAAGGGGTGTGGGACATTCCATTTTATTTACAGGTGTGAGCCCTTGTCTGCAGGCTGAGACTTGAGAGCTGGATCA